>VMDO01020681.1:0-36998 GCA_007922755.1 Pedetes capensis
ACACACACACACACACACACACACACACAGTGTCCATCTCTGTGTATTTTTAATTTGATTTAAAAACCCTATGAGAGTCACTAAGAGTTGGACACAACTTGATGGGACCTAACAACAACAACATTCATTGAATAGACTTTTGATCAAGGTTACCATATGGTCCATTCAGGTATATCTGTATCACTTCTAGGTATGTTGTTCTTATCTATAAGCCTAAGAAATATCACCAGAAATGTTCAGTTTCACCAAGTGGTCGGTGGGATGGGAGGGAAGGAAGGAAGAGAAAATGAAGTGGGTCTAGACCCCTTCTTTCTTCCTTTGATGGTGTCTGATTGGCTTGGGTATCACTTGAATTGTGGGGTAGCACTACTCATGTTTTATGAAGCTTCACCTTTTCTTCTCAGAGACCATGTGAGAGCAATGGAGGAAAGGAAGTTACTTCACAGTTTTTTGGCTAAGTCACAGAAAGGACTACCACCTAGGAGTATGAAGGACAGTTATATTGAAGTTCTCTTGCCTTTGGGCAGTGAGCCTGAATTACGAGAAAAATATCTGACTGTTCAGAACACAGTAAGGTAACAAGACACTGTTTTTTTTGTGTTCTTTATGTTTTTATTTTATTTTCTTTTTAACTACTTTGAGATAAAATTCATACACCATATAATTCATCTATTTAAACTGTATAGTCCTGTGGTTTTCAGTATATTGAGGGAGTTGTATAACCATTACCGCAGCCAATTTTAGAACACTTTCATCACTTCAAAGTGCATTATTCATTTTTAAAGGGCAATCATCATGGTTTTCATTTAATTCACAGTTTGATTTATTTCACAGATTTGGCAGGATTCTTGAGGATCTCGACAGCTTAGGAGGTACTGGTATCATTTTAGTATTTGTAATACATAGTTATGCATTGAATCCTATAACTAGAAAGGACCTTTTTGTTCTTTAATCTGCAGAGTTGAGGATATTCTAAAGGAACTCCCTTTGAATTGTCATAATTTTTCCTGTAAATATAGATTCCTATTTAATGGACTTATTATCTGGATAAACCTTTCTAACAATTTTTAATGGTTAAAAAATTTATTTTGGGTGCTGGCGATTGAACATAGGGCCTAATGTATGATCTTCTACTGAGCTGTGCCCCCAGCCCTCTGATAATTTTTAAAAAGAGCCTTAAACAACAGAAAAGTTGCAAATATGTCAAGAATTGTTTTTCCCTGAATCGTGTGAGAGTAAGTTGTTGATAGGATCCTATGTCACCCCATCTAGTCCTCAGACCCCATTCAACTTTCGCCACAGGTCCTTTATTGGAGAAAGGTGTCGTTATGAATCGCCTGTTACATGTATTTGTTGTATCAAAAATAGTTCCTCAGTTGCTCCTTGACTTTCATAACCTTGACACTTTCAGAGGTTAAAAGCCAATTGTTTTGTGCATCGTGCCTCTATTATTTGGGCTTGATGACTTTTTAACGATTAGCTTCAGGGTCTGTATCTGTGGCAGGAATGTCACAGAAAGGGTCTTGTGTTCTTATTGCATCCCATCAAGTGGTGCATGACTTTGATTTGTCTCATTACTGATGATGTAGACTTTGATTCCTTGATGAAGGTGATATCTGCCAGACTTTTATAAAGGTACCCCTTTCCCCTTTGTAGTAAATAAATACCTTACAGGGAAGTACTTTGAGACCATGTAAAGGTCCCATTTCTTATCACACTTTCAATTTTATTATTACTATTATTACTACTACTTCTATTACTTACAGTGCTGGGGATTGAACCCACAGCCTTGTGCATGCTAGGCAAGCACTCTACCACTGAGCTGTATACCCTGCCCCTCAATTTGCTAGGTTTTTTTTTTTTTTTTGAGACAGGTCTCATTGTGCACTCAGACTGACCTCAAAGTCACTATGTAGTCTAGGTTGGCCTCAAGCTGGTGATCCTCCTGCCTCTGCTTCCCAAGTGCTGGGATTATAGGTATGCATCACCATACCTCACTCTCACTTTGCTGTTATTGGACCACTGTGGACTCGGACTCCTATTTTATTGAGTGGGTTATAGCATGTTACAATCACCTTTTTGACGCTCAAGTCATCCTGGTATATCATCTCAGTGCTGTTTTTCTTTTCCCCAGTACTGGGAGTTGAACCCAGGACCTTGCATATGCCAGGCAAGTGCTCTACTATGAAGCGGCACCCACAGCCTCTTTTTTACATTTCATTTTGAGACAAGGTCTTGCTAAGTTGCGCAGGCTGCCTCTGGTCTTAAACCTGTGGTCCTCCTGCTTCAGCCTCTTGAGTCACTGGGAATATACGTGTGCACCATGGTGCCCAGCTGTTTTTTCTTTCTTTTTTGATATGTCCCCATCATTCTTTGAGGACTTTTTCACTTCCTGGTGCAATAAGATATTCTAGGCTCACTTTGAGCCGTGGTGGTGCATGCCTGTAATCCCAGCCTCAAGAGACTAGGGCAGGAGTTTAAAGCCATCCTAGGCTACATAGCAAATTCCAGGCCAGCTTGGGCTGCATGGCAAGACACTGTCTCAAACCCTGTCTCAAAAAACTAAAAACCCAACCACGCAGCCAAAGAAACCCACCCAGATGTGTGTGCTGGGAGTGGTTGCTGCTCCTGTGCCCTGCCAGTGGATGAACTGGGGAACTTTCCTGCATGCACATACCTTGAGATCTGTTTATTTCTACATCTATGCATATGTGAAAACCATGGGTTTATACTGGTAGCTCCAATTTCAGTTCAGCAACATAGGGTTCTCATTTCCTTGTTTGTAATTCGCTTCTGCAGTTGAGTATATTATCCTTAATATGTTTACTTCGTTGATCAACTCTGTTTATGAGACCAGTTTCCTGTAGCTGCTATCCTAACCCCTCGTATTTGCTCTCCTCACCCCACTTGGACTCTGATGCCCCACATGAGGACCCCCTCTGCAGGGTCACCCTCTTCATTGTGCTTAGGCTGCAACAAGCTGGGCCACTGCTCGTGTCACCCGTCTGTACGAATGTTCTCACTCTGCTTGAGCTCCAACACCTCATGCCTGGCCACTCTCTCATGTAGCCCCCCTCTTCACCCTGTTTGGGCTACCACATCCTGCTCCAGGATGCCTTGCTTGCTCCTACCAAGTGGCATTTAGACTGAACTGTTGGGAAACGGTTTGAAGAAAGACTTTAATAACATTTAAAATACAGACATAAGCCCATTGTTAGGCTTACGCCTAGCTACCTTTCTCTCCAAATTAAATAAACCTAGCTAAAAATTTTTATTGGGCTTTAAAAACTATACACACACACACACACACACACACACACACACACACACATACACCCATGTATGTTTGCATATTTTACTTTGGTTTATTTGTTGTTGTTGTTAGGTGCTGTCGAGTTGCATCTGACTCATAACAACCCTCTTAGGATTTTCACTGCCTCATTGTTTCGGGTTTGCTTTGGGAGTAGATTGCCACATCCTTCTCCCTTTTCTTGCAGTGCTGGGGATGGAACCCAGGTCCTCAGATTTCCCTATATACACAAATTCCTCTGCCACTGCCCTCTGTTCACCCTCGTTACCTCCTACTGATTGCCAATTCCTTTCACCTGCTCTTTGCATTTCTACAAGGAGCTTGTCCTTTCACGCTTTCTTCCTCATACCCCAAGCCTTCTCTCAGCTTTACTTTCTCTTCAAGTTACAAATATATCAAGGTTTTTAATCTTCAAATGAAAAATAGGTAAAACTCCTTCCATTATAATGTTCTTAAACTATCTTCCTCACTTTATTGCTAACTTTCTGGAAAGAACTGGAAAAGCCATTTGCTCTCACTGCCCCTGTATCTTAACCAGATTGCTGTGCTCTGGTTTGTTCTTCCGCACCATTGAAAGTGCTCTTGCCAAGCTCATCATTGTCCTCTATATTGCATAGTCTAATGAGTACTTTCCAAGACTTCCTTGACCTCTTTGTGGCTTCTCATATTGTCCCACTCATCCTTGGCTTCTGCTGACATTTTCTCCTACCTCTCTGGCTACTCCTTCCCAGCCTGTTTTGTAGATTCCTCTTTTCCTGTGGATCCCTTAAATGCCAGTTATCCCTAGGGGTTTGTCTTCTGCCCATTTTGGGGTTAAATGGCCACAGTCTCTATAAATAATCTCCTCTACTCTCAGTGCTTCGATTGCTGTCAGTATGCTGGATACTTACGAAACTACATTTCCTGGCCCGCATTTTTGAGTTCCAATTTGTCCCCCATGTCCTGGATATCTCCACTTGGATATATTATTGTTGTTGTTAGATGCCATCGAGGGTCATAGTGACCCTCATGGGATTTTCAGTGGCTGATTGTTTCGGGCTTGCCTTGGGAGTGGATTGCCACTTCCTTCTCCCATGGATATGTTGTTGTTGTTGTTGTTAGGTGCCGTCGAGTCATATCCGACTTATAGCAACCCTTATAGGGTTTTCAATGGCTGATTGTTTCGGGATTGCCTTGAGAGTGGATTGCCACATCCTCCCATTTCTGTGGTGCAGGGAATTGAACTCAGGACCTCAGAGACTGTAGAGCGGTGCTTTACCAACTGAGCTAAATCCCAGTTCATGGATATGTTATTAGGCTTCTCAAATTCAGCATGTTGGGCTGGTGGTTATAACTCAGTGGTGGAGTGCTTGTTCAGCATGTGTGAGACCCTGGGCTCAATTCCCAGCACTTTAAAAAAAAGTCAACACATTGGAAGTGACCCATTCTGCTTTTCCTATATTCCTTTTCGCTCATCCAAGTGAAAAATGTGAACTTATTCAAGTCTTGCATGTCTGCCTCCCTTACTCGCTCTTGGATCTTTTCTTTTCCACTTCTGTCATCATAGGTTAGACCCACATGATTTGTGGGAATCAGAAAGGCTTTTAAACAGAGTTTCTTGCCTCTAGCTTCTCGTGTCCCAGTGCATTCTTTAGCAGGTGCACTGTCACTCAACAAGTATTTATTGAGCGTGGACCTTGTCCTGCCCAATAAACACATGTTTATAATAGCCATTTAGATGAGTGGGTATTTGTAAGGAGCATAGAATCAGGCTTTGTACATCTAATTGACTGTTCACATATCGAAAGTGAAAGCCAGGCATGGTGGCACATGCCTTTAATCCCAGCAACTCAGGAGACAGGCAGAAGGATGGGGAGTTCAAAACCAGAAGCAGCCTGTGTAACTTAGTGAGACCCTGTCTCAAAATACAAAGTAAAAAATGGGCCAGGGGTACGGCTCAGTGGTTGAGCACTTACAAAAAGCATGCGTGAGGCCCCGGGTTCAACTCCTCAGTACCACAAAAAATAATAATAAAGAAGATATGGAAAGTGTACACAGAAGACCCAGAACAGTATGGGAGCCAAGCGTGTAGTGGACTAGGAGGGATAACTGAGTGAAATAATTGCTTCATGATTAGGAGACAGCTAGGAGGAAAACTGGGAACTGAGTCCTTGTGATTTGTTTCTCTCTTCTGAAGATGTTTGCTTGATACTGTCAGGCTCATGCTACGTTCTTATTCTGATTCAGACACTGTGTCTCTGTGGGGTGGTGACAAGCTCTTGGTGGGCCTGGGCTTTTGGCTTTGTTTTCCTCACGAAATCTAAAATTGAGGGAGCAGTCAGAATAGCACATTTCCACATCTCCTCAATTTATGTCTTTGATGCCAGGCATGGTCGTGCATGCCTATAGTCCCAGCACTCGAGAGGTAGAGGCAGGAGGATCACCAGTTCAAAGCTAGCCTGGGCTACATAATAAGATCCTGTCCAAAAAAAAAAAAGTGTTTGGTCCTAGGATAAGATCACTACCAGAATGTCAGAGGTTGGTCTTCCAAACAAGATAAGACTTATTTATGGATCAGAGAGAAAAATCATAAATGTTGAGAAGTAATTTTGCTTTTCCCTCATTTGATACTCTCCTGGCTTCTTACAGTTCTTATTTGTTACATGCACACCAAAAACCCTTCTGCTAAGATGTCTCCTTTATCGATTGTTACAGCCCTGGTGGACAAGATTGGTAAGCAATATCAGTTTTAATTTTTTTTGGAGTACTTAGGGGTTGAACCCTGGGCATCTCACATACTAGCAATATCAGCTTCTATGTATAGATAGAAATTTTAGTAATTATGACATATTATTTTGATTAGAGGAAATTCTCTTTTTATGGAGAGTTTTAAGTATATATGCATATGAAAATACCTAAACTGCTATATACCAAGATATTTATATAATTAGGTAGAAGGGTTTTTGCATGATTCCAGTTTTATTTTTTATGTTCTTTGCGTTATATATAATTTTCAAAAAGACATACAAGTTCAAAAATCATTTTAGTTTTGAAGATAAGAATATGCCATCTTTTCTTTTTTTTTTTCAACCCAGTAAGAAGGCAACTTGCTTTATTCTTATGATGCAGGTAGGGTGCCTGTCTGCCTCCAATCTGGGCTTTGCTAAGCCTGAGGGGCACCTTACAGGTGGTACATTTGCAAATCACAATACCCAGAACTGGTTGAGGGGCGTTTCCCTCTTGGCCCACCTCCCTGTCACTGGGTCCAGGCCTTAGATCATCACCAGGCCTTCTCCAGGCCAGACAGCCTGAGGTTTCCACTATTGCTCATGGGGCCTTGGCTTGTCAGACCAATTGACATCTAAGTCCCCTCCTCAGTCCACCCAGAAGAGGGGCCCTACTCCAGATGGCATCAGGCACAGACCCAGGCTCAATGAATTCTTTCCAGATAGACACAGCCCCCCTCAATCCCTGCAGTCACTGGGGAAGGAGGTGACCCCCAAAGGTGAGCCTTGAAAGCCAATATATGCCATATTTTCAAATTATATTGTCTATTTACAGTACAGAAAATTTTGGATATGGTTTGGATACAGATTGATTTTCTGTTTGGCAGATATGTGTAAGCAGAGCTTAAGCCCAGAACAGGACATTAAGCTCAGTGGCCACGTTAGCTGGGTTGGGAAGACATCCATGGAAGTGAAGATGCGAATGTTCCAGGTATGTGTGTACCTAAAGGTTGTCCACTGTTCAAATACAATCAGCTAGTCTCAGTGAGGACAAAGAAAGTTCTCTTTGCATAGATGGGTATATAGCTCATCACTTCTAGATAAACAATTGACAGTTCATGTCATACTGAGTGATGTTAACATCTTCCTCATGGACAATGACTGGCACATTATTTGATATTTACATTTAATATTTATTACTTTGTAATCATATACAACTCCAAATTAAGGTGCTAGTTTCTGGTTTTTCCCAGGGAGGTTTTATAAAAGTCTGAGTTATGTTAGATGTGAATGGAATTGATCACTGTCTTACTTTCCTAGGGCTGCTGTACCACAAAGTACTACAAACCGGTGGTGTACAAAACCCAGAAATTAGCTGGGCACGGTGGTACATACCTTCAGTCCCAGCAACTTGGGAGGTGGAGGCAGGAGGATCACAAGTTCAAGGCCAGAGGCAGCCTGTGTAACTTAGTGAGGCCCTGTCTCAAAAAATACAAAGAAAAACAGGGGCTGGGGGTACAAAAGCATGCGTGAGGCCCCGGGGTCAAGTCCTCAGTACCGCAAAAAATAATAATAAAAAATAATAAAAAAACCAAACCAGAAATTGTCAGGTGTGATGTTGCACACCTATAATTTCTGCACTTGGGGAGGCAGAGGCAGGAGGATCGATGGAAGTTCAAAGCCAGCCTGGGCTACATAGCGAGTTGGAGGTCAGCCTGAGCGACATAGCGAGACCTTGTCTCAAATAACCCAGACACTTCTTGTCTCACAGTTTGGAGTCTGTAAGTCCAAAATCAAGATGTCAGCAGAGCCTTAGTCACTGGGAGACCTGTGGGAGAGTGTCTTTCTGTGCTGCCTCTTTGCTTCTGGTGGTTCTCTACCTCTGTCATCAGGTGGCTTCTTCCTCTTCTGTGTCTATGTCCCTGTGTCTCTTCTCTTCTTATTAGGACACTAGTCATATTGGACTGAGGGTCTACCCTACTCCAGTATGACCTCATGGTAACTAATTATGTCTGCTATGACCCTATTGAAAATCATAGTCATAAGTTTGGGGATTAGGATGACCACATCTCTTTTGAGGTATATAATTCAACCCTTAGTAATTATTTGGGTGGCAGTTAGGAACAACTCCTCTTATGGGAAAAACTTAGGATAGCTATAATAAACAAATGGACAAATCTGACAAGAAAAAGTACCTCAAGGAGGATAATAACATAGAAATCAAATGATTCAGAATATATTCAACATTTCATTGTGAACAACTTATTTAAAGATGACTTATTTAATTATTCTAGGGTATTCAATAGATCTGTCATTCAGATGCATTTTTTTCTGCTATGGAATTATGAGGCATTTCACCTTTTGGTGGAAAACAACTTCTAGCCTTCAGAAAAGTTTGAAGCTTGCTATATAGTAAAGCTATGTGCCAAAATAGGTAATCTTTTTTATTTGATACTATATTGAAGTGATTGAGTTCTTCAATGCCTATGTTGATGTAACTGGCAATAATACTATTTTTAAAATTTTTTGTCTTTTAAAAGTAATACTATTTTTAAAACAAAACATAATAATGTTGCTGGGGATGCATCTATGATTTGTCCACACTTTAAAAAATACTGTTGGTTAATTCCTAGCCTGTTCACTGCCATGCACAGCTGAGTCCTGGTTTAGGGTCTGCCTTCCAGGAATTTTGACAGTTTGAATATTGGGCCAACATGTTGGAAAAAATGATGCAGGAATTATTGAAGAGAGCCAGTGAAAAATCAATGTCATATAGTAAAAGCTTTTGATTTAAATTTGCATTCTTCATTGGCCATTTGACTAATAACTCATGACTTGAGCAATCCTTTCTATTCCAGAGAGGTGGCAGGGGAAAGACCTGCATTCTAATTCCAGCTTTACTGCTTGTTAGTCATGTGGTTGTGGATTAACTACTAACCTTCTCTGAGCCGCTGTTTTCTCAAGTGTAACATGAAAATGGTCACAGTGCCGTGTTATATGGTTGTGGTGAGGACAAAATGAAAAAAAAAACACTCATATAAAGTGCTTGATACAGTACCGGTCACACAGTAACCACTGTTGGCAGTAACGTGAGTTTATTATCAAAATGGGGCTGGGATTTAGCTCAGTTGGTAGAGTGCTGCTCTCCCCTTTCTGAGGCCCTGGGATCGATCCCCAGCACCGCAAAAATGGGAGAAGGATGCGGCAATCCCAAAACAATTAGCCATTGAAAACCCGACATAGGGTCACTATGAGTAGGACCTGACTCCACAGCACCTACCAACAACAACATCAGTACCATTGAGCTGGGCCCAAATTTTTATTGTAGGCTTGACCTTCACACCCACCTTTCTGAGTGCCTGTTACATTGCTCCATCTCGAACTGCTGTGGCTACCTCAAGTTCAGTGCCTTTCATACTGAAGGTGTCAGCTTATTATTTTTTTCAGTAATGGGATTTGAACCCAGGGCCTCATGCATGACAGGTATGTGCTCTACCGCTGAGCTGCACCCACATTCCCTTTACATTTTTTTTTGTTTTTATCTTGAGACAGGGTCTCACTAAGTTGTGCAGACTGCCTCTGGCCTTGAACTTGCCATCTTCCTGCCTCTGCCTCTCGAGTCACTGGGATTACAGGCATGCACCATGGTGCCCAGCTTGTGGAGGCATCAGATTCTGATCCTCTCCCTAGTTTCCCCTTTGCCAGCCTCCTATTTTCCCCAGCTCCAACCTTTTGTGATGCCTCTACTTTTTCCCATTCCCGTGCAGCCATTTGCCATGTCTTGCTCATTCATCACCCACAGACACTCACCAGAATCCTTTCTTCCGCATGCTAGTGGCCCCTGTGTTTTACTCAAAGTCCTCGCTGCCTCTTGTGTGAGCACCTTGACTGTTCATTTGTCTGTCCTCTGTGAATTTACTCATTTTTACCAGATAAATCTTCCAAAGATGGTCTTGAGTCACATCACTCCCTTTCTGGAAAATCTTTAGTGACCATTTCCTGTGGATTGAAATCTACACTCCTTTGATTAGAGTCCAAGGTGCTTCATAACTAGATTCAACCTACCTTACCAGCTGTATACCCTCTGACTCACCATTGATACATCTTTTTAGTGCTCACCAATGGTAACCAAGTAGCCTGTGAGTAGGAAGTTACACATTTTTGCACTCCAGTGCTTGGCACTAGTAAATATTCAGTATAATAAGTCATGATTTAAGTAGTGAGTGAGTGAGTCTCATTGCTTTTCCTATTGCTTGAAATTCCTTGTGCTCTGCCTCTGGATATCTGCATCCCTGCTGTGCTTCAGGGTCCCTTCATGTTCGGCCCCTTCCCAGATTGAAGCAACAGTTTCTTCCCGAGGACTCTTTCCTCAGGACCTGTTCTCTGACTCTCTTTCCTGGCACCTGCAACTCTCTGTCCTGCAAAGCTGTGTACAAATGTGTCTTTTCTCTCTCACTAGACTATATGCTTCTCAACAGTAGGGCTTGGATTTGAGTCACCCAGCCAACTTCCTGACATCTGCTCCTTTTTTTTTTTTTTGGTATAAAAGTACATCTTCTTTATTTTGTATACTTTAATTTCAGAACAAAATAAACAAAAACAGGCGATACACAACACTCAGCTCTGCTGTCAGATGCGGCAGGGATAGAGCTTGAGGGTTTTGTTTCCTGGCTTAGACACAAGGACAAGAGTGAAAGAAGCCACTGGACATCAGCAAAGGGAGCCAGGTGGAGCCATGGGACCTCTATGCAGAGGGCACAGGTTCCCAGCGGGTCCCCCAATCTGCTGCTTTCACATGAGAGGCATTCTCGTTGCCCAAAAGAGGAGGGTTTTGTCAGGAACAGCAGGGCTGGGTTCCTCCACTGTTACTTCGTCTTCAGTGCATGGGCCTGGCTTTATTATACCATAGCTGATGTCCATTCATTTAACATGCATTTGGCAGTTTAGTGAGCACCTACTCTTGTGCTGGACATACAGAATTGATCAAAATAGACAAAGTTCCTTTCTCTTGGAGTTTCCATTCTAGTAGGGCCTGATACTGACCTGCCTCATTCATTCATTGGCAAACATTGATCATGTTTCTCCTATCTTTCAGTCTTTGTGCTGAGTGCTGGGAATGCAAACGTGAAGAAAAATGATCTTAGTCCACAAGGGGCTCAAGATACACAGTAGGGAGGCAGCCACATAAATAAATGATTATGATGTATTACTAGGCAGTATTTCTCAGCAAGGACCTTCTTGGCATTTTGTACAGGAAAATTCTTTGTTCTGCAGGCTTGTCCCCTGCAGTGTGAGATGATTAGCACCCTGCTTACCCCCACAGTAATGCCCCCTCAGAACACCTCTACACAGTTTAGAGCTACCCCTCTTCCACTGAAAACCACTGTGAAAGGAGGACTCATTGAGCTCTGACCTTCTCAGCCTGGGAAGTTGTGATAGGGCAGGAAAGGAGCCGTGTCTTGAAGCAGGAGGCCCATGAAGAAGAAGGCATCAGGCAGAGGTGTGGCCTGGGAGTTGATTCATGGCCCACTGCATCCCAGGCCCTTTCCGGGGTTAGCTGTGGCTAGGGCAGGAGGTGCAGGCATGAGGTCAGTTTGTGAACAGCTGGGCTGTGTTGAAGGCTCTCTGTGCCGTGCTCACAGGATTATCCCAGGTGCCGCAGGAAAGGAGGCACCATTAGAAGGTCTGACCAGGATAGATGCATAAAGGGATTGGTGGGACTGTTCCACAGTTGAAGGAGAAAGTGGTAAAGACCTGAACAGGCAGTCATGACCAGGCCTGGATCATCTGTTGAGGAGGGCACTGAATACCTGCTCAGGTTATGAATAGCTTCTGTCACTGCTTGGTATTGGCGTTTTGTGTGTGTGTGTGGTACTCCCTAGGGCTTAGGCATTCTTTACAAGTGTTCTACCACTGAGCTGCACCTCCAGCTCCTTTTTTTTATCTTGAGGCAAGGTCTTTCTAAGTTGTGCCGGCTGCCTCTGGCCTCAAGTTTGCCATCCGCCTGCTGCTGCCTCCCATATCACTGGGATTACATGCTTACACCACTGCTCCTGGGATGCTTTGTCTTATGATACAACTTTTCTGGAAGTACAGACTTCTGGGGAATAAGGAAGCACCTTAAAACCTCAGAGGCCTGTGCATTGTAATTATTTAACTGAATTTGTTGCCTTGTCACTGGTCTTACCTCTTCTTGGGAGCTCCTATGCTCAACTGAGGAGGCATAAATGTGTGCTGGTAGTTGGCATGCTGTACTTCTCTGAAAGTACAGGTGCCTATGAGTGTGGCCAGAGGGCCACATGGTGGCTGTGCCGTCAGGAGGAAGGAGAGGCCCTGCAGGAAGCTCTGATTCTGTGTGACGTGGTTAAGGTCAGCATGGCTGCTGCATAAGGTCCCCCTGGGACCTTTACCCTTGGGTCCCTCTTGCACAGTTCCTAAGCCTGTCCTAGCACCCCTCACAGAGGGCAGCCTTTGGGTTTTTAGCTGTTTTTCTCCTCTGCTAACCACAGGCTCCTGGGTCACCCTGCCATTTTCAGTGCTATCTTGGCCCAGGGTGGGCCCTAAGCATGTGGTGGGTAATGAATGTGCTTCTGTTTTTCCATTTTCAGACTTTCTCAAAGCATGCCTATTGTTAGAGTTGTGTTAGGTCTTCCCAGTGAGCACATTTCTTACATCTACATTTTCTTCCCTTTGTTCTTTAGTTGCACGGTGATGAATTTTGTCCTGTTTTGGATGCGACATTTGTAATGGTGGCTCGTGATTCTGAAAATAAAGGGTAATTGCTGTTTTTTCATAATTCTTTACTTTGAAGAGTTTCAAAGATGCATAAAACTGGAAAGGTGACTGTAATGAATTTCCATATACCTGTCACTTGGACTTTAAAGCTTTGTTACATTTTTGCCAAATTCTTATTTTTTTTCCTTAAAAAAATGTGTAAAACTGGGAGTGGTGGTGCATTCCTATAATCCTTGCACTTAGGAGGCTGAGATAGGAGGAGTGATGTGAGTTTGAGGTCAGCCTGGGCTCCATAATGAGTTCCAGGCCAGCCTGGGATATACAGCAAGGTCCTATCTCAAAAAACAAAGCAGAGCAAAACAAAAGAAAACAAAACAAACAAAAAATGAAAAGAAAAAGAAGAAAAAGAAAATGTATAATGTTTTAAAATAAATCTCAGACATAAAGATATTTCACCTGTAAATACTTTATGTAGGCATCTTTTTAAAAATGAGAATATGTTCTTTGTCAACATATATTAATTGTATATATTATTGGAGTTCAATGTGATATTTCCATACATGCATACTGCATGCACTGATCAAATCCAACCACCTTTTCCCACTCCTACCCTTCTGAGGCTCTAGTAATCATCACTCTACTTTCAGATCACCTCTTTTTAGCTTTCCCATATGAGAAAGAACATATGGTACTTGCCTTTCTGTGTCTGGCTTATTGCACTTAACATAGTGCCCTCCACTTCCATCCATTTTGCTGAAGATGACAGGATTCCATTCTTTATATTTTTTTTCAGTACTTGAAAATTGAACTCAGGGCCTTGCAAGTATTTTGCAAGTGATTTTTGCAATGGGCTAGGGTGTCCATTTTTATTTTTTTTATTTTGAGACAGGATCTCACTAAGTTACGCAGGCTGCTTCTGACCTCAAACTTGTGATTCTCCTGCCTCAGCCTCCTGAGTCGCTGGGATTATAGGAGTGTGCCACTGTGTTTGGCCAGATTTCATTCTTTATGTCTGAATAGTACTCTTATGTATAGATACCACATTTTCTTTATCCACTTAGTTGATGAGTAGGCTTCTTTCATGTCTTAGCTATTGTGAGTAGTGCCACAATAAACACGTGTGTGCAGGTCATGTCTTTGGGATGCTAATTTTATTTCCTTTGGACATATATACAGAGGAGGAATAGCTGGATCCTTCCTCTGGATATGATACATCTATTCCTAAAAGACAATTTTGTTTCCTGTAATGGCCATACTAATTTACAGTCTCATCAGCAGTGTATAAGAGTTCCCTTTTCTCCACAGCCTTACCAAGATTTTTAACTTTTTAAAAAATTTTCATGATGCTGAAAAAACCTGGGGCCTCGTGCATGCTAGGCAAGCACTCTGCCACTGAGTTACACGCCCAGCCCTATTTTTTTGATAATAGCTAGTCTTTCTGGGGGTGAGATAGTTATCTCATTGAAATTTTGATATGCATTTCCCTCATGGCTAGTGATATTGAACATTTTTCCATATAGTCGTTTGTTGTTGTTAGTCGTTTGTATTCCTTCTTTCGAGAAGTATCTATTCAGATCATTTGCACATTTTTATTTGGATTACTCATTTAAATTTTTTGAGTTCATTATATATTCTGTGGGGCTGGGGTTTAGCTTGGTTGGTAGAGTGATGCTCTGTACTCTCTGAGGTCTTGGGTTTAATCCCCAGCACTGCAAAAATGGGAGAAGGACATGGCAGCCCACTCCCAAAGCAATCCTGAAACAATCAGCCAATGAAAGCCCTATCAGGGTCGCTATAAGTTGGAACTGACTCTATGGCACCTAACAACAACATATATTCTGAATTTCAGCCTCCTGTCAGATGTATAGCTTGCAAAGATTTTCTTCCATTATATAGGTTCTTTCTGCAATCTTGATTGCTTCCTTTGCTGTGCAGAAGCTTTTTATTTTGATGTAATCCCACTTATCTATTTTGGCTTTCATTTCCTGCCCTATTGAAATATTTTCCAAAAATCTTTGCCCATTCCAATGTCCTGATGTGTTTCTTCTGTTTTCTCTTAGTAGTTGTGTCATTTCAGGTCTTATATTTAACTGTTCAATTCATTTTGAGTTGATTAATTGGTGAGAGAGAGGGATCTAGTTTCCTTCTTCTGCATGTGGATGTCCAATTTTCCCAGCCCCATTTATTGAAATGCCTATTATTTCTCCCCTGCATGTTTTTAGCACCTATGTTGAAAATCAGCTGGCTGTAGATGTGTGGGTTGGCTTCTCTCTATCCTATACCATTGGTCTATTTTCATGCCAATATCATGCTGCTTTGCTTACTAAGGCTCTGTAGTATGTCTTGAAATCAGGTATTGTGAGACCAAAACTGAAGATTTTTTCTTAAAATAACTACATCACCAGATTGGGGATGTAGTTCAGTGGTGAAGCGCTTGTTTTAACATGCATGCGGCCCTGTGTTCAATCCCCAGCACTGCAAAAAATCCAAAACTGTATTACTATTATTGTGGCTAGCAAAAATAATAGCAATCCTTAGTATATTCTAATATTCAATTCACATTGTTTTTCCAAAGTATCTTTTTAATGATTTGCTCAAATCAAGATCCAAATAAGGTTCACATATTATATTTGGTTTTGTGTGTCTTAAGTCTGTTTTTTGTTAACAGCTTTATTGAAATGTAATTCATGTACTACACAATTCACCCATTGAAAGTATACAATTTAATGGTGTTTGGTATACTCACAAAGTTGCACAGTCTCTTAAATCTGTTTTATTCCAGTACATTTGTGTGTCCCCCCTATCTTCTTATTGTTTCATATCATTAACTTGTTGAAAGGCTGGGTCACTTGTTCCATGCAATGCCCCTTTTCTGGATTTATCTTATTATTTCCTCACGATGTTTTTTTTTTTTTCACTTTTTATGTGGTTCTCAATCCCTAGTATTTCCTGTGAACTGAAGTTAGATCTATAGCCTTGTATTAGATTCAGACTGAGCGTATTAGAGAGAGTGCTACATTCGTGTTGCTATGTATTTTGCACTATGTCAGATTATATTATGTCAAGAGGTGTAGGTCGTCCTACCACTTATAATGATGCTAAGATTGATGTGTGTATTTCAGTAGTGACAGTCACTCCATTGTAGAGGTTCAGTTTTTCCTGTTCTGACTAGCAACAGGTTTTACTTTGTCATCCTATGATTAGCTGGCTCCCCTTAGTCTTTTAATGTCCACTGGTGGTCATTGCTATAATCATTTTCATTAGGGGGTTGAAAATGACTCTCAAATGCTATTATTTCTTCTGCACTTATTAGCTGGAGTTCTGTAAAGGAGAACATTCCCTTATCAATTGGGGGCATTTGGTTCATAAAGGAAAGTCAAGCTAATGCTTCATTCTTCCTCTGTATTTTACATATTTTTTCAGAATAAGATTGGGTTCATAATATTACCATAAAAAGACAAGCAAATGGAAGAGAAGTCCTTGGTGGGGGAGTGGGACGTGGGGGGGAGGAAGCGCACAAGAGGGTAAGGGGGAACTTATATGTACAATGTACAACAAAATACATATAGGGAAATGTCAAAATAAAGAGCATGTCAGAATGAATCACATTAAGGTGTACATTAAAAATTTCCAATAAAATTTTTTTTTGATGTAAAAAAAAAAAGCGTGGGAGGCGGAGGCAGGAGGATTGCAAGTTTGAGATCAGAAGCAGTTTGCGTAACTTAGCGAGACCCTGTCTCAAAAAGTAAAAAAGAATGGACTTGGGGTGCAGCTCAGTGGTCCAGCACTTGCAAAGCATGCAGGCGTGAGGCCCTGGGTTCAACCCCCAGTACCACAAAAAAAAAAAAGTGTAGGTTCATTAGCTAGTGACATGGTTTCCCCCCATTTTTTGCCTTCTGAAAAACATGCCTGTGAATCCATGGGTTTAATGTATTATTGTATATTTCAATAAATTGTCATTGTTCGTCTCGATGCTCTGGGAGTGCTACCCTTTGGTCAGTGGAGGCTCCTGTGGCCTTTCAACCTATCTCTATCAGTCTTTGACACCTTTCAGCTCTCTGCTGTGACAAGATGTCGTAGGCTCATTTTACACATTTCTTTCCCCAAGCCTGGAGTCAGCCATTTTTCTAAGGAGTCCTGGGTTCCTCTTAGTGGGAACTGACATTTAGGGACCAAAATCTGGGCCCTGGAACTGTATATTGCTACCATTTGGTCATTGTTCTAGGCCTTCTCAGTGTATAGAGCTAAGATGTATGTTAAACATAGAAAACACCTTATGAATTTATATTGTTGTTTCCAAAACTTTAACTTACTTTTATCTTTTCTCTTAAATTGAGTTCTTGGCTGCCAGCAACAGTTTTGTCCAAGGAATCCACACTGAGAACACCTGCTTGATGGTGGAGGGTTGGAAAGATGTCACCAGATTGCTCTTTGTGCAGGATGGAGTCTGGCAGCCTACAGGAAATCTCATCTGTACTAGATTTAGGAGTCAGCAGTGGAAATCTTTTCTGCTGCATAGAAAGCAAAAATAAAACAAAAAGCCCGAAATACCTTATGCTGGGGGTGGTGGCACACGCCTGCAATCACAGGAGGCTGAGGTACAAGTTTAAGGTCAGCCTGGGCTACATAGTAAGACCCTGTCTCAAAAAAAAAAAAAAAAAAAAAAAAAACCTTGAGAACTCTGTTAAAGAATAGCACCTATTTACTGCTGTTCCTCCCACCAGCCCCAGCTGTTCTGCTGCAGCTTGTGGCAAGCCAGAGGCTCCTTTTCAGATACTGAGGTCGTGCTTCAAGTTTCTCTCCCAGCTGATGCATTTCAGTTTTCCAAGCTGCCATTTCAGTTCTTCCATTTCCACTATTGTTTCATCAAACATTTGGGTTCTACCACAGTGAAAAACTCTTTTCTCTTAGTTTCTTATTTTGAAAAATTTGCCTCTTACAGAAAAGTAGAAGGAATAACGCAGCAAACCCCCATATACCTTTCACTTAAATTCACCAATTAATACGGTACCACATATACATTACTCTGTTGCCATTTGTAAATATACACATTTTTCCTGAGCAATTTGAATGTAAGTTTGAGACAGCTTCACTCATTAGTAGTTTAGCGTGTATATCATATGAACAAGGTAATTCTCCTATATAACCTCAGTACCTTTATATTATATCTAAGAAATTTAACAGTGAAGCAATTATACTATCTAATATGTGGTCCATGTTCAGATTTTACAGTTGTCCCTAAAATATCCTTTATGTTTTTTCCCCCTGATTCAGGATCTGATAAAGGATCGTGCATTGCATTTGGTTATCATGTTTCTTTCAAAGAGTCTCCATACCATTTTGTCTTTTAAGGCATTAACATTTTTGAAGAGTCCAAGCCAGTTGTCTTGAAGAATGTTCTACAATCTGTATTTGACCATTTCCTTGTGATTAGAGCCAGGTTCAACTTTTTGGCAAGCACTGGTATTCTTTTTATAATGTGCACTTTTGTTTCATCATAGTACATCTTAAACTGAATTCTTTTTTTTTTTTTTTTCTGTTCTTTAGGCCGGCATTTGTAAATCCACTCATCCCTGAGAGCCCAGAGGAGGAAGAACTCTTTAGACAAGGAGAATGTAAATTAATTTTTTTATTGTAAAATAAATATTAAAAGCACATTTCACTGCACAAGAGATTATTTAAGATTATATATGGATTCTTCATAACAATCAAATGTCTCCCTCATTTACTGAAATTAACAACACCTTATTTTTATTCTTTGGAATCTGCACATTGGAGATTTTTATTGATTAGCCAGTATTAAGTGAAGCAATTTGTTTTCTCATTTTTAATGAAGTAGAAGATGTATCATAGTGGGATAACTGCTGACCAGGGCTCTAGATAGTGATGATAACAAGTGTTCTCACACTAAACCAGTATACTTTCCATCTGAAAGCAAAGACAGGCAGGAAAAAAAAATGTGCTATGGATCAAACCCAGGGCATTTCACATGCTTTGTAAGTGCTCTTCCAATAAGCTATACCCCTGGCCCCTCACAGCAACCTTCTCTTGGATATATGTACACTATTTGGTGGGCTTTTGAACTTTAGGAATACTGCCTTTGTGGGCTGCAAATCAGCCCAGGTCAAGGCCCCTGTGCTGTATGTCATGTGACCCTCCTGATCATAGCTCCTTACTCTGCCGTGTTCCAGTAAACAAGGGGAGGAGGATTGCCTTGAGCACCACTTCTTTACTGAAAATGGCTCCCAGTGCTGAGGAAAGGAACACCATCCATGAAATGTTTCTTAGCACACTGGATCCCAAGTAAGTGAAGGTGCTGAGAATCCAACTTGGTCTGCCTTCTCCAGAGCCATGCTTGCCTGAGTATGTTGGGAGTTGTTTGTAAATGTTTTCCCTCACAGCAGTGAAAAAGTCTAATTCATCTCTGTTTGTACAGTACTATAAGTTTTCAGAGTCGAGTTTTGCCTCCTAATGCTGTGTGGATGGAGAGTACAAAACTGAAGAGCTTGGAAGTTTGTCACCCTCAGGTACTAGAGTTTTCTGAGAGGTCTTCTGAATAGGCTAGCTTGTGTTCATACTTGTCCAAGATTGGATGCATCTTTAAACTGACCGCTTTGCTATGGTATTGTTAATCTATTTCTTCTGTGTACAAAGGTGGTGATGTTTATTATTTATTTTTTTATGTCCCATAGGATGGGGCATTTTCTTTTTTATTAATTAGTATTTTAATTGTATACATTTATGGAGTACAGAGTGTTATTCAGTTCATATGTTCAGTGTGCAATTACCAAACCTCCCTTAAACATTTAAAAAAATTTCTGATTAACATGTAATGATAATTGTATGTATTTGTGAGGCCCAGTATGATTTTTTAAAGTTGCATACAGGATAGTGAAATTCATTATGGGATTTTAATACAATCGCATCCCTCATTTTGCACTTGTTCTCTCCCTCTTTGCTCGCATATGTTGCTCCCTCTCTCCCTCCTAATTTTCCAGGAGCGGAACATTTTCAATCGTATTTTTGGAGGTTTCCTTATGAGGAAAGCGTATGAACTTGCATGGGCTACTGCTTGTAGCTTTGGGTGAGTGTGATTTAAGGCTGTGGTAATTTCTGAGAAACAGGTTTTTATTTATTTTTTCACTTATTGCAGTAATTACGGGTTGAGCCCAGAGCCTTGTACATGGTAGGCAAGTACTCTATTGCTGAGCTGCACACCATGCTATTTCGCTTCCTGGCTTTTAAATTTTGAGAGAGGGTTTTGTTAAGTTGTGCTGGCTGCCTCTGGACTCAAACTCACCATCCTCTTGCCTTGGCCTCCTGATTTGCTGAGATTACAGGAGTATGCCATGGCACCCTGGTCTGAGAAGCAATTTATACCACCTCACTGACAGGAAACATTTTGAACCAGGCTGGGTGTGTTTAGGAATATGTTTATCTATCTATCTATCTATCTATCTATCCATCCATCCATCCATCCATCCACTCATTCACTGATTCATTGATTCATTTAGTGGTGCTGGGGATCGAACACAGGGCCTCGCCTCACACATGTTAGGCAAGCTCTGCACCACTGAGCTACATCTATAGCCTGGGACGATGTTATATTTTTAAATGGGTACCACATGGATTACAGCTGGCTTTGGCTTTCATTTTAGAAGGTTGTTGCCCTAACTTTGTAAATTGGTACATTAAAGACCTACTGAGACATAGACAACAGTATGTAGAAGGGAAAAAGATATAGTGATTTTGGCCCTATGTGGTCTGAATGACATCTCTTATCATTTATCACTAGTACGATCATTTTACCTTATCTTAAATTTTTTCTTTGATCATTTGCATTTTGCTTCAGCTGGTTGTTAGGCAAAAAAATTTGAGATCACTTGAATTTTGCAATTCACTGCAAATTCTGCCTTTCTCCAATAGCGGTTCCCGACCATTTGTGGTAACAGTGGATGATATCATGTTTCAGAAACCTGTTGACGTTGGCTCATTGCTCTTTCTTTCCTCGCAGGTAGGTGTATGATGCAAACCCCCCTTTTTTTTGTCATTTGAGAATAGAAAAGAGGTTTCTTATACTGAAGCCACTGTTTCCTTTATAGCCGCCCTTTTTCCCTTTCCTAATGCAATTGACTAACTATAGTGACTGTAATCTGTTAGGTATGCTTTACTCAGAAAAATTACATTCAAGTCAGAGTACACAGTGAAGTGGCCTCTCTTCAAGATAAAGAGCACATGACCACCAATGTCTTTCATTTCACGTTCATGTCGGAGAAAGAAGTGCCCCTGGTTTTCCCCAGAACATATGGAGGTAAGCAGTGATGATTGCATCTCCCTAATGAAGGGAAGAAAATTTTAAAGAAACATTTCTCTTTTCTTATTTATTTTTTTGCGGTACTGGGGTTTGAACTCAGGGCCTTGCGCTTGCATGCTTTGCAAATACTGGACCACCGAGCTGCACCCCTAGCCCATTTTTTTACTTTTTGAGACAGGGTCTTGCTAAGTTACACAAACTGCTTCTGGTCTCGAACTTGCAATCCTCCTGCCTCCGCCTCCCGAGCCGCAGGTATTATAGGTGTGTGTGTGCCTGGTACTGGTACATGGTACTGGGGGTGGGATCTGGGGCCTCTCACATGCTAGACAAGCACTCTACCACTGAGCTACCTCCCTAGTTCTCTTCTTTTCAGTTGTAAGAGGAAGTATGTCCATGCCTGTTAGCCCAAGAGATTGTCTTTAGGAGATTTTGCGTGTGGGGTTATGTAGCACCAAAGACCAAAGATGCTTTCTGGCCCTCAGGTGGCTGTTGCTGCTCTGCCCACCTGGCTGTCATAGGCAGAGCTGGTGCCAGCTGAAAGCAGCCACTGGTGGTGAAAGACTAGTCCAGGGAAAGTGAGGGATAGGAGGTAGGGCTGGCCCCTTGGGACAGTGCCTCCCTATGGCTGGTTTTGTATCCTCATTGCTGTTCTAGTGTTCCCAAATAGTCACTTGTTGGTGATGATTTACTAAGGTGCTGCAATGATGTTGTCTTTCTTTTATTTCAGAGTCCATGTTGTATTTAGATGGGCAGCGGCATTTCAACTCCATGAGTGTCCCTGTGACCTTGAAAAAGGACTATGTTGTGGAGCCCTAGGAAAATGTCACTTATTGCAAATGAGCACTCCATCTGCGGTGACATAGTGCCTGCTGAAGGCCTCATCAAGTGTATTGGTTTGAGCACTGATTCTCATCTTCCCTGGAGGGGAATGTATTCAGCTTTTAGGATGACCGTAAAGGCAGAATGAGAGAGTGGCTCCGTGGGGCTGAGGAACGAAAGAGTTATTAAACAATAAAGAATTACAAAATGATGTTAATTATGAACCCACCATGTTGTCCCCTGTGTCCACATCTGCTAAGGAATTAGGGAAGGATGCCTTTTTACATGGTCAGATACATTGTTTTCTTACTCATATTGCAGCTATCAGTATACAAGGTTTTCTGCCAGGGCATTTGGATGACATGTTTTAAACCAGACCCGTTCCCCTATGTTGCCTAAAATCCCATCAACCCTGCATGGTTATACTTTGATTCCCTCTTCCAGCTTTTGTTTTTGGCAGAGGAAAGATGAAAGATGGAGTGAAGGAAGTCAAGAAAGGATATGGTATCTGTAAAGATTTGTGGGAAACCAATTAAACTTAGCAAAGAAGGGACAATATAAAGAGTAGGAAGAAGGGAGGGAGGGAACTAGCAAAGGGGAGTGAAGATTGCAGGAGGTGGGATGGGAAGGAGAGTCAGTGTAGAGGGATAAAGGGAGAGAGGATAATCTCAGTGTAAATGATGCAACTTCATCAGTGCATGAGAAGAACAGGGGAACATAACCCAAATGTGCATAAGAGTTTTACTACATATTAGTTAAAAGTTTCCATGAACCTTGTAAATTGACAAAAGTATAACTAAAAGTGATGTAAAAGTTGCATAATGGAAAAAGTCAATGCTTTATTACTCTGTACCTCACCAACATTTACCAATAAAGGGAGGGAAAAAAAGATTTGTAGGAAGCTTTGAATCTAAAAATACCATAAGGAGGTATTCAGAGATGATCTTGAGGAGGAAACAGAGGACCATTTCTTCATTTTCTCCTTTCCTAGACATCTGTTCAGCACACTGTAGTAGGGGCTGGACAGGATGTATATGATTAAAAATAATAGCAGGGCTGGGCATGGTGGCTCACGCCTATAATCCCAGCGACTCAGGAGGCAGAGGCAGGAGGATCACAAGTTCCAGGCTAGAGGCAGCCTGTGTAATTTAGCAAGACCCTGTCTCAAGATAAAAAATAAAAAATGGGTTGGGGATGCAGCTCAGTGGTACAGTGTGAGGCCCTGGGTTCAACCCCTAAGTACTGTAAAAAAATAAAATAATAATAGTATTAGCAGGTTTGGGATATAGCTCAGGGGTAGAGTACTTTCTTTGCATTCCCAGGGCTTGGGTTTGATTCTCAGCACTGAAAAAGAAAGGATACCTGCTTATGACTCTCCCCCCAGCAATCTGATTTTATTAGTAATTTTTATTGTACCACTTAATGATTCTCATGATATTTCCATGCATGCATTTTATTGTACATTGCTCATGTTCCCCTCCCCCATTACCCTCTCGTGACCCCTCTTCCCTCCCTCCCCACCAATGGGCCCCCTTCTACTTGCATGTCTTGTTTGTGTTTATATTTGCCTATATATACATATCACAATTTTGCCTTAGGGGCAAAATATGTGGTATTTCCTTTCCTTACTCCCATTACCCTTTCTTCTTGCCCCTCCCCTTTCTTTATTCCATTATCTTTCCCTATGTAGGCCCCTTACACTTTCATGACCTATGTTTTAATACTGAATATACATTGAAGTCTAACATCCACATATGAGAGAAAATGTGATGTTTGTCTTTCTGGGTCTGGCTTATTTCACTTAAAATGATGATCTCCAGTTCCATTCATTTTCCAGCAAATGCCATAATTTTATCTATCTTTATGGCTGATTAAAACTCCATGGTGTGTGTGTGTGTGTGTGTGTGTGCGTGTGCACGTGTGTGTGTGTGTATATGTATGTATGTGTGTGTATATATATATATATATATCTCACAATTTCCTTATCCACTTGTCTGTTGATGGACACCTATCTTGATCTCATATCTTGCCTATTGTGAATAATGCTGTAGTAAATATGGATGATTAAGTACCTCTGTGGTATATTATATTCCTTTGGATATATACCCAGGGGTGGTATAGCCCAGGTATATGGTAGTTCTACTCTTAGATTTTTTTTCTTTTCCTTTTTCTTTTTTTCTGTATTGGGGGGCTGAACCCAGGGCCTTGCATATACTTTGCAAGTACTGTGTCCCAGGACTCCACCCCTAGCCCATTTTAAAATTTTTCATCTTGAGACAGGGTCTCACTAAGTTAGGCAGGCTGCCTCTGGCCTTGAACTTGTGATCCTCCTCCCTCTGCCTTCTGAGTTGCTGGGATTACAGGCATGAGCCACAGCACCTGGCTATTTTTAGTTTTTTGAGGAATCTCCACATTGATTTCCATAGAGGCTGCTAGTTATGCTTATTATGTGCTAGGTAGGCACTGTCCTCAGTACTTGACATGTATGTGGTTATTTATTTCTTACAGCCAGCATGTGAGGCAGCTGCTGTAACTCCCTTATAGGGTTAGACCGCTCAGGAGAGTAAGTCACGGACAGGTTAAGTAACTTGCTCAAGATCCAAGAACTCAGAGGTGGGTTACACAGTGAGGTGAGTTCAGGGTATTCTTGAGCAGTACACCATACTACTTTCATGGAATGTAGCAGGGGAGGTCATACCCAATATCACAGTGTCACCTAGATACCTAAAGGGAGGATATCTGATTTTTTTTTTTGGGGGGTGGCTAGGGATTTAACCCAGGTCCTTACATGTGCTCTACCACTGAGCTTCACCCCAGCCACTCTTCCATTAATCTGCAGCCAAGACATTTTATTCCTTGGAGGGGAATTTGATTCAGTTTAATAGAGACAAAAACAAAACAAACAAAAAATAACAATTAGGCTGTATAGAAGAAAAAAGGAATATCTGAAAAAGAGGCTTGGAAGGTGAAGGCAGTCTTCTGTGGTCTGGGTTCTAGGTTGGTGGTTACGTGGTTCTGCCTTGGAAAGAGCTGGAGTGCTTTTGAAAAAGGCTGTATTTATGTAATGTTTATATTAAATTTCTAATTTACTTAGTAGTTTTTTTTTTTTTAAGACAGGGTCTCATGGTGTAGCCCAGGCTGGCCTTGAACTCACGATCCTCCTGCCTTAGCCCCCCAGATGCTGGGGTGACAGGTGTGTACCACCATGCTAAGCCTACTATGTAATGGTTATGGAAATCAGTTAATATTAAGAATCTCTGGCATAACTAGTTATGGGAACAAGCACAACTCTCTTGGAGGGATGCAGTTTAATTCAATGGGATCAAGCATGTGCTGTAGTAGACTAGTTTGTCTCTCCATGCTGTCTTATCCTGAGACTTACCTTAAGGCCTGTCAGTACAGTATCTTGTGTGTCTACATATGCCATGGGGAGGCCTGAGTTGTTTAGGTGGTTGATGGGAAAGGATGGGACCTGGTGAGTTTTGTGAATGTTTTAAGTGGAGGTCAGTTAGGAGATGGACTGCGTAGTATTACATACATGATGCTTTATATAATTAGCCATCTTTTTGCTCTACACTGAAGCTTTTACTAGAACTTTTGCTATCATAAGTAGCATTGCAGGAAATAGCCAAATACCTTAAACATTTGACCTCTACATTATTTCCTTAGGACAAGTGTAGAGAGGTGTGCTGTCTAGGTCATGTAACATGCACATGGTGAACCTTTGAACATGTATTTTACATAAACTTCCAGAATACTTACACACATTACTTTGTCATCACCAGTTTCTCTGAACTTTGACAAACTTTATCTTTACTTTTTAAATATCTTTGCTATTCTGATAGGTGAAGAGTGACATTTGTTGTCTTTATTTGAATACTACTGATACCAAACTTTACTTACTTTTTATTAAATTGTTCAAGTAATTTTGGGTATCAGGATCCTAACCAAAAGTGTGTTAACATCAACCAGTACCAGTATAAGAAATAGAAGTTTTCATTTTTACTACAGGACTTTAAGAAGATGAGGTGAAGCAAATTATAAAGGATATACAATTGGTTCTGAATTGTTGATTCTCTGTCCTTAAGGAATAGATGAGAACATTTTTAATAATTCTTTAATTTTCAGATTTTCAACATCTGTACAGGTTTACTACTCTGAGAAATTAAATATTTTCATACCTTTCCATCAAAATGAGAAGAAAGTAGCACTATATTCTAAGAACCAATGCAAAATGTTTTTTTCTTTTTTCCCCCTTTGTTAGTAAATGATGATGGGGAACAGAATAATACAGCATTGGCTTTTTCCATTATGCATTACTTCTAGCAACACTTTCATTGACCCACAAAGTTTATGGAGCCTTATGGCTAGTATGTAAACTCTGATACTTGGGTTATTGTCTCCTATTTTTCCAACATACTCATGAAATTGTGCTGTTTACATTGTGCTGTTTACATTGAGATTGACCTCTCCCGCTTCATCCCTCCTCACTGACCCTTGTCCCCAACCCATCTTCTCCAGTCTTCACTTCCCTCTGCTAGATCCCTCCCTCCTTTCCACTCCTTATATTGTCCCTTCTACACTACGTTTAATTGTGCATTTTTATATTTCAATTTATGTAAAGGATTTTCTCCTTCTTTTAAGTATGATTTAGCACCCACATCTGAATGAGAACATATGGCATTTTTTTGAGCTTGCAACACAAAACTTTTATTATAAGTTTCTAACAAAAAGGCACACATGGTAGGAAAAGCAGAAAGCACAATAGACAAAATTACCTTAAAATCAATTTTAGTCAGGAAGACTTCTTCACAGAGAAACACAAATATACGAATCCCAAACCATATGCGGTGGCACATGCCAGTAATCCCAGCACTTGGAGGCAGAGGAAGGAGGATTGCAAGTTCGAGGCTACAGGCAGCCTGTGTAACTCTGTGAGACCCTGACTCAAAATAAAAAATGGGCTGGGGGTACAGCCCAGTGATAGGGCATTTGCAAAAGTATATGCTAGGCCCTGGGTTCAACCCCCAAGTGGTACCAAAAAAAAAAAAAAAAAAAAAAAAAAACCAAAAAAACCCTAAATACACCACACTATAGGCTTTTTTTTTTCTCTTTTTGGTCCATGGTCTATTTCAAGATAATTTAATTAAAGAACTTTTAATGTTAGGAGTTCCCATAATGTGTAATGTAAAACATAAAATGAAATTATTCTTAGAAAAAAATACTGATTTGTTGGGGGCTGTGGCATGTCTATAATCCCAGCAACTGGGGAGCCTGAGGCAGGAGGATCGTGAATTTTGAGGCCAGACACAGCCTACATGACTTACTGGGACTTTGTCTCCAAAAATAAACTAAAAAGTGGGCTGGAGGTGCAGCTCAGTGGTACTGCATTTGCATAGCACATGGTAGGCCCTGGGTTCAACATTGGGTACTGCAAAAAAAAAAAAAAAAACTATCTATCTATTGATTTGATGAGTAGATATATTTTTGTCTATTTTAGACAAATGTGCTTGGTTTCCGATTATATTTCATATCACCACAATTACTCAAAGGGCAATCACTTTTTTGAGAAAGGGCAAAACAAATTTTAAATTAGTGCCAGAGTGCTTGGGTTGTAGCTCAGTGGTAGAGTGACTGTCTACCAAGTGCAAGGCCCAGGGTTTGACCCTCAGCACTACAAAATAAAGAAAAAGCTGGGCACTGTAGTGCACACCTGTAATCCCACCAACTTTGGAGGCTAAGGTAGGAGGATTGTATGTTCAAGGCCAGGGGCAGCCTGTGTAACTTAGTGAGACCCTGTCTCAGAGAAAAAAAAATTCAAAAAGGGGCTAGGGGTACAGCTTAGTGGTAGGACACCTGCCTGGGATGTGTGAGGCCCAGGGTTCAGCACCCCACCAGCACTGCAAATAAATAAATAAAAATTTTAAAAAATTAAACCACAATTCTCCCCATCATTACCCAGTCAATATTGGTAACACATGGTAACAAATCAAGTATGCAAAGATTAACAGTGTTTTCAGTTACAAAATTTAGAGAAAAAATCTTCATGACATAAAAACATTGACAAATGGCAGCTAGAATTAGTTCTAGGACAAAATTTTACATGAAATTCAAAGGACTAGACATCAGCAGAAACATTAAAACTTTGCTAAAAGTTCATATCAATGAAACAAGTTCAACAGTTTCTAAGTTAGTTTTCACAAAATAAGGTCATTTTAATTTTCAGAGTAAAACACGGCAAAAACCAAATATCATACTTCCTTTTTTAATGTCTAATTTTTTATAGTATAACTCTCCTACAGTAAATTCGTGGTTTCCTAATGTGGTGTTTTTAAAAATTTTTTTTTGTTTGTTTGGATAGTGCCAGAGAAGGAATCCAGGGCCTGGTGCGTGCTAGGCAAGCACTTTACCGCTGAGTTACTGCTCCCACCCTTTTATTTTTTTAATTCTAACAATTTTATTTGCACACTAAACAACTTATGAATTGGTGAACACAAGACCTCAAGAGGTGTAGTGTTCCCAAGGCATTAGTATATCCCTAAACATTGTCAAACTTAGTTCTTCACAGCTATTAACAACACAACAGTAAAACACCTATTAATAATAGCAAGGATGTTAGGTGCCATCTAGTCATATCCCTTATAGGGTTTTCAGTGGCTGATTGTTTTGGGATTGTCTCGGGAGTGGATTGCCATACGCTTCTCCCTTTTTTGCGGTCCTGGGAATTGAACTCAGGACCTCAGACACTGCAGAGCAGTGCTCTACCAACTGAGCTAAATCCCAGCCCCAATAGAAAGGATCAGAACCTTTATCAACAACAGGTTTTTTTTTTAAACTTTGTTGTTTGTCTAGTTTTATTATTGTTTTATCCGTTGAAGCATCTGAGTGGTTTGAGGTCAGTCTGGAGGTAAGTGGCTCCACGGCAGGTAGTTATTTAGGGATATGGGCTCCTTCTCTTCTTCCTTTGCCATATCCTGGGAAGCATCCAATACTTACACATTCCAGTTCTTTCAGAGGTGTCAGTCCATCGTGGCAGGAGCACTCAATGGAGCAGAGCAGTTCACATGGTGGGTGGAAAGCAGAGAAGGAGTATCACTGAGTTTTATGGAAACACATCTGTATACTCTTCTCTGTAATCATACAGTCCTTTAGAGACCATGACTGTAGTTGGGCGTGGTTGTCACAGGCCTGGGATCTCAGCACTTGGGAGGCTGAAGCAAGGGGATCACCAGTTCAAGGTCATCCTGGCCAATATGTAAGACTCAGTCTCGAAAAACAAAACAAAGGTCAAAGAGTGCATACAGAACAGATGATAATTTTATAAACATTTAACGACAAATTTTTACAAATCGTATGGTAGATGAGGCACCCCCAAAATACAGCTTTACTAGGTTACAGTAACCTAGTACTTTGTCTCTCTCTCAAACTTTAAATTTTTTAACAACTTAGTATTTATAAAATTTTTCCCAAACATTTTAAAAGTACTTTTCTTTCAATTACTAGGTTACAGGACACAAACACTAATATATTAAAATTACCTCTAGTATAATTTGCCATCTTTTTTCCATTACCATTAACTGAATGCTTCAACTGAATCTTAAATGAAGGTTGCCAATTTCCATTTCTTGAATGGTCTGTATCACTTTACCTTTTAAAATCTCTTACCTTGGGAATTCTTCTTCTCTTCCTTTCCCAAGGTGTCTGGGTGTGAGGATGCAGCACGGAAGTTGTATTCATCCACGGATCCTTTCTGTCGGTTTGGCTTCTCTTTATCCAGCTCTTCCTGGAGTTGTAATGCGAACAGCCTATCCTCCTTCTCTTGTTTCTGCTTCTCAAAATACAGATGCTCCAAATGCATTAGTTTTTGGGTAAAGCTCATTTCTTTTTTCTCTTGATTGGAGGAAGTTTTGGGGAACACTTCCATTTTTGCAGAACAGCATGGCTCTGCTTCGAAAACATCTTTACTCATCAGTAGGCAAGACTGTGGATTTCCTGTCTCATCTGTGTTGTTTCCGGTTTTCTGTGGCATACCTGAAGCACTGCTCCTACTTTCTTTTTTGCCGCCAAGCTTAGCTGCAGCTTCTGCAGAGTAGAGAACTTCAGGTTTAAGTCTCTCAAGCAGGACAAACAGCTCTTTCTCACAACACTTTGGTCTTGCTCTGACTTTTCCGTCCAGGCACCTTTCTGCACCATAAACATAAAACCCGGGCCCAGGTGACTTTATTGAGGACTTTGCACCTTGCTTTGGAATTTCAAGACCCATTTGTGAAGAAGCTGTTGGCATATTTTCTTCAATCTTCCTGCCTTGCCACAGAGGGCTTTTCACATAACTGTGAACTTTCTCAGATATGTCTTCCTTCACTTGCACAACTCCAGGCTTTGATGTTGACCCAAATGGAGCTTGAGGTGACATATACATCGGGATATCCTCAATGTGCTTTTGTTTGCTCTTCCTTTTCTTTTGTGGTTGGGTTGCGACTGGATCCGATTTTCCGGCATTTAGCGGAGAAGCCATGCTGCTTGCCTCATGGGGATTAATGCTTAGATTTCTTGCCTGCTCATCCTTTTTCAGTTGTTCTTCCACGTCACGCCGCCTTTCTTCTGCCTGCCTTTTTTCCTCTTCTTCCTCCTCGGCCAGTAATTTCTTTATGTATTCTTCACTCGCTCTGTTTTCTTTTTCTTCCTGAGCTCTGCGCTCGGCCTCCATCTTGCTTATCTCCTCTTCATATTCTCTTCTCAATTCCCCAGGATCACTTAACACTCGAACTGGCTCATTGGTGTCAAAAATGGCCCCTGTTTCTTGCCCAGAGGCTCTAAGCTGGCATTCCCTGGGATAGTGTTTTTGAATGGTCTCCCACAGTTCCAGATTGACTAGAGAATTTCTTCGGGTACAGGTCCGAGTCCACGAGGAGATCCAGAGACGGCAGAAGGGGCAGCATAAATTGGCTTTATCAAGAGTTGAAAGGAAACATGACTTACACAGCGTGTGGTTACAAGGCAGGGTCACGGGCTCTATCAGGATTTCCAAACAGATCTTGCACTGGTATTCTGACAAGGAAGGGACGGCGGCTTCGGACGTGGCCATTTTACTGTTACTCATGGCTCCTTGGCTGTCCTCGGCTTCGGCTGTCCTCGGCTTCGAGTCTCTTCCACGAGGCTGCTGCCTGGGGAAGAATGCGCCTTCGAGGCCGGGGCTTGGGGAAGAATGAGCTTTCGAGGCCGCTGCCTGAGGAAGAACGCGCCTTCGGTCGAGCCTCCGGTCGCGCCTCAGGCACTTCCGCTGAGCCTTCAGTCGCTTCCGCTGAGCTTTCGGTGGCTTCCGCTGCGCCTTCGGTCGCGCCTCAGGCACTTCCGCTGCGCGCCTCGGGCACTTCCGCTGCTCATCGCTGCTTGAGGGCTCGCGAAGCCTGTGCTGCGCGGGGCATGCTGGGCCTTATGCCCTTCCCGCGCTTGCCCTCTTTCCGGTCAGCACTCTGTGGCAACTTCGTAACCAGCCCCGATACTGCTGAGTGTTTGGCGTGGAGCTTCTGTGGAGGGTGGAACATGGTTTTGTACTCAGTAGTTTGTGCTGAAAGCCCACTTTTACTGGGTGTTTTTTTTTTTCTTTTCTCTTTTTAAAGACGCGGTCTCGATATGTAGCCAGCTGGCCTCGAATTTGCTCGTCACCTTCCTGCTCCCACCTCCTGAGTACGAGGATTACAGGTGGGCACCAGAATGTCCGGCTCCAAATTCCTACTTTTTGCTCAAATATATCATCAATACGTAGTCTTTGTTGTTGTTAGGTGCCGTCGAGTCGGTATCCGACTCATAGCGACCCTCTGTACCACAGGGGAAACACTATTGTCAGTGCTTCTCTGTTCATAGGGTTTTCAATGGCAGATTGATTTTTGGGAGGGGGTTGCCAGGTCCTTCTCCCAAGCCTACAGCTTCTGGTGTTCCCAGTTGGTCTCCCATCCAGGTACTAACCAGGCCCAACCCTGCTTGGCTTCCGAGATCTGGCGGGATCGGATGTCACAGGGCTATGGCTACAGGCACGTAGTCTTTATCGTTGGGTTTATTTTACTTTATTTTATTTTTTGCATGGGGAGGTAGTGTGAACCCAGGGCCTCGTGCATGCTAGGCAGGTACTCCACCAGCTTCTTTTTTATTTTTTATTTGGAGACAGGGTTTCACTAAATTATGCAGGCTTCCTCTCCAACCTGCGATCCTCCCTCCTAAGCCTCCCGAATCGCTGGGATTCGAGGCGTAGGCCTCGGGTCTGCTTTCACATCGGTTCTTTAGTAGAGCTTACGTCACTGTACCATGCTTTGCACTGTGTTCAGTGTGTGCATGTGTTGCTGCAGATATGTCTCTGTAGTAACTCCATCCCTTTGGTACCTGCATTCTCTCTGGTATGATCAATTTGATGAACTGGAACTGAAGTTTTCACCCTACTCCCTCCAAAATTTTAACATTCTCCTTTTTTTTTTTTTTTTTTTTGGTACTGGGTGTTGGACCCAGGGCTTCATGCTTGCATGCTCTGCAAGTGCTGGACCTCTGACTTGCACCCCCAGCCCATTTTTTACTTTTTGAGTCAGGGTCTCGCTAAGTTACGCAGACTGCCTCTGGTCTCGAATTTGCGATTCTCTTGCCTCCGCCTCCCGAGCCTCTGGGATTACAGGCATGCACCACAGCGCTGGGCACATTCTCTTTTGTTTTTGATGAGATTGTGCAGTTTCTCTTTCTAAGGACTTACTTGATTCTGTGGGATGACTAGGCTCAGCTGGCAGGTTCTTGTGCTCCATGTGGTGTTATCTGGAGTCACTTGGTCCGCTGTGTTTAACTGGGATCCCAGCTGGCAGCTCCTCTAGGACTGGGACATCTGGTGCCACAGCTGGGGTGGCTTAGACAGGTGAGGTTCTCTAGCAGGTTGCTTGGATCTTTTTCAGTGTTACCTCCAGGGCACTAAGAGCTGCCAGATTCCCAGCCACACCTTCCTCCTGCTTCTCAAAGCTGTATTCATGGGGAGAATAATCAGCGGCATCACTGAAGTTGACAAGGGTGAGTACTGGGAAACAGTCTCAGGTTGAATGACTAAGTGGCTGCTAAGGAAGAGTTTCAAAAAGTTATGGCATCTTGGGCTACAAGGGAAGGGGCTGAGTCATTTCAGGCAGTTGGTTGTCTTTAGTGAATTCTTCACTAGTGCTACCAAGATGCTCTTTTATAAAAGCATTATTGACAATATTGGGAAAGACTGAATGACACAATCCTCCTTGGGTCTTTTATAATGGATGTTAGCTTTCAGAGATTGAATATAGGGCCAATTAAAAAGTCCTGCTTCACTCTTTAGCTGAGTGCCTTGGCACACACCCCTGTAATTCCAGCTACTCAGGAACCTGAGGTGGGAGGATTGCAGGTTCCTGGGCTGTAGCAGCCCATGCAATTTAGTGAGACTCTGTTTCAAAATAAAAAGACAAGCCAGGCATGTTGGCTCATGCCTGTAATTCCAGGGACTCAGGAGGTGGAGGCAGGAGGATCTCAAGTCCGAGGCCAGAGGCAGCCTGCTTAACGTAGTGAGAACTTGTCTCAAAAATAAAAAGGTACAAAAGGAGCTGAGGGTGCAGCTTAGTGGTAGAGCACTTGCACAGCATGCATGAGTCCCTGGGTTCAATGCCCCCCCTAGTACTGCAAAGAAAAAAAAAACAGGCTGTAGGTGCAGCTCAGATTTAGAGCACTTGCCTAGCTTGTGTGAGGCTCTAGGTTCAATCCCTAATAATAATGGTGATGATGATGATGATGATGATGATGATAATAATAATAATAATACATTCCCATTTCACTTTTTAAAGTCAGCTTTAGGAAATCTCTTTGACCATAGACTTATCTATTTTTTTCAGTATTGGGGGTGCTGAACCCAGGGCCTTGCTCATACTTTGTAATTGCTCTGTCACTGAGCTGCACCTTCAGCCCATATTTTATATTTGACATTGATACAGGATCTTGCTAAGCTATGCAGGCTGCCTCTGGCCTCGAATCTGCCATCCTCCTATCTCTGCCTCCCGAATTGCTGGTATTACAGGTGTGTGCCATGGCAACTGTGGACCTATTTTTGAATAATTATGAATAAATTGAAGACAATAGTAATTTTATAACTTTTACAAAGCTTGAGATACTACTCTATATTCTGTTTTGTAGCATGAAAAGGCAACCCAGTATATTGTTCACAGAGTAAGTTGTTAGGCTATTTTTGCTATAAAATAAAAAATAGTACTCTTATGTCTCTGTTTTTTCATATATTCTTTTTCTGTGGTGCTGTGGATGAAACCCAGGCCCTTGTGCATGCGAGGCAAGCACTCTATCACTGAGCTGCATTCCCAGCCATTTTTAATCTTTTTTAGCTGGTACATTATTTTTGTCATATTAATAGGTATTGAGTCTGATCATCAGATGAGGGCAATTGCCTTATTCACCACCCCAAACATTTATTCTTTCTTTGTGTTGAGAATATTCAAAATCCCCTCTGTAAACTATTTTGAAATATATAGTTAACTTTTTTATCCATAGTTATTCTATTGTGCTATAGGATATTCCTATCTAACTGTACCCCTGTACCCATTAATATTCCTTTCCCCAACCATCCCTCTTCCTAATCTTTGGTGACCACCCTTCTGTTTTCTACTTCTATAAAATCAACTTTTTAGGTTCCACATATAAATGAGAATACGTGGTATTTGTCTTTCTGTTCCTTTTTTTTTTTTTTTTTTTGTGCGGTACTGTGGGCTGGACCTAGGGCCTCACGCCTGCATGCTCTGCAAGTGCCGGACCACTGAGCTGCGCCCTCAGCCCATTTTTTTTTTTTACTTTTTGAGACAGGGTCTCGTTAAGTTATGCAGACTGCCTCTGGTCTCGAACTTGTGATCCTCCTGCCTCTACCTCCCGAGATGCTGGGATTACAGGCATGCGCCACCATGCCCGGCCTGTCTTTCTGTCCCTGACTTATTTTGCTTAAAATAATGTCCTCAAGTTGAATCCATGTGGAGTTGATAGGATATCATTTTTAATGGGTGAATAATATTCCACACTGCATTTTCTTTTTCTATTCACCTGTTGATGGTCCGTATCTTGGCTTTCATGAACAATCCTGCAATAAGTATGCATGTGCAGATGTCTGAGATGCTGATTTCATTTCCTTTGGATATATACCCACTAGAGCCATTGGTGGGCTGGGATTTAGCTCAGTGGGTAGAGTGCTGCGCTGCAGTCTCTTAGGCCCTGAGTTCAATTCCCAGCACCACAAAAATGGGAGAAGGGCCTGGCAATCCACTCGCAAGGCAATCCTGAAGCACTCAGCTATTGAAAACCCTATGAGGGTCGCTATGAGTCAGATACCGACTCGACGGCACCTAACAACGACAACAACAGAGCCATTGGTAGATCATATGGGAGCTCTATGTCTAGTTTTTTGAGGAACTTCCATTCTACTTTCCATAATGGATGTGCTAGTTTATATTACTACTAGTGTTATGGCTCTTAAAACCAAATTTATGATGACAGTTTAGACCTGATTGACTTTTCCAGCTTTTAAGGATTGGCAGTCTTGCTTTTTAATGGGAGTATAATTGTTTGATGTCACTGCTGTTATTTTATAAAATGTTAACTTGTAACAATGCATTTAACTTCACATCAAATTGTGAATAATCTTTTAATGTATTGACCCACTTTACAGATGAGAAGATAGAGGCATAATACATCAGGAGGATAGTAAAGATTCATTTATAATTTATTTGCCTTTGCTTTGATAAAGAGAATAAAAGTTTGTTGCTGATTTATGCTTTAGGTCAGGAGCTTCAAGCTATAATTTAATAATGCTTTATACTTTAGTGTGAACATATTTGGGAAAAATTGATTATTTGGGTTATAGTACCTCATGGTAACTTGTACATTAATGAAGTGTGGTGCAAACTTGGCCAAAATCAGTTATAACATGTAATCACCATAAAATAAGACTTTTTATGTATGGCTAACACATTGAATTCTTACTATGTGTCAGGTACTGTGCTAATGACATTAAAATGTATTCTGTCATTTATTCCTTATAATAACTCTTTGAGGTCAATACCATTATTGCCAACATTTTGCAAATGAGGAAACAGGCTCAGAGAGGGAAATAACTTCTCCAGACCTATCATGTAATTGTACTTAAGTAGGGTAGTCCCAGACTAGGTGTAGAGTCTTTGTCCTTTGGCATGTTTCTTACATATTTTCTCAGCTGTTATGACAAAGGGTTAGCTTATGCCATCTATATCTATATACATGTATAATCTCCTAATGCAGTTGGGTCTCAACCATAAGAGAGGAGGATGGCCAAAATATTTTTAGATTTGTTTTAACCTCATTTCAGAATGAAACTTTTGCTACAGTTGTGAGTGACTCCCTAAATTGACTTGTGAATGTTTTTTTGCCACCCTTGGTAACAAGTAATGAATTTACCATAAAACAGGTGACAAGAAAGAGGAATTAAAAATAGGGATTTGAGTCAGGCATAGAGGCACGCACACCTGTAATTCCAGCACTTGGAAGGCAGAGGCAGGATGATGGAGAGTTAGAGGTAAGCCTGGGCTACACAGCAGGACCCTTCCCAAAAAGCAAAACAAAACAACCTCCCTCCCCACAAACACAAAGAAACAAAAATATTTGGGATTTGGCAAATTAAAAAATGGATTTAAGGATTCTTGATTAATCACATTGCTTCTAGACAAATCTCTTGTGTCATGAGATTATTTTGATCAAAGGGGATCAATCTGAGGTAGATTTGGAGGTCGTTTGGTCCAGCATGTGGTTTTCTAGGCAGACAGTGTGACATTTGAGAAATGGTGCTGGCCTTAATGTCAACACTTATGAAGCCTCACCTATTTCTGCAGCTAGCTAGTTCTTAGTGTTGGGTGGAAAACTGATATGCTCAGATCTTGTTTCCTCCCCTATAAAAGGAGGGGTAACTTTCTTCCTGTAGGGTTCTCTATTTAGGCCTATATTCCCTTCTTCCCTCTCCTCCTCCCTCCCTCTTTGTTTGTTTCTTTCTTTTTCTTTCTTTCTTTCTCTTTCTTCTTTCTTCTCCCTCCCTTCTCCCCCTCCTCTC
>VMDO01020682.1:0-37030 GCA_007922755.1 Pedetes capensis
GAAAAATACTATATAGTAAAAGATAGAGAAGACTTGGATGGGAAACTTAGGAAGGGGGGAGGGGGGAAACATAGAGGAGGGTAAGGGGTAACCTATATGTATAATGCTTATCAAATTGCATATATGAAAATTGTCACAACGAAAAGCATGTCAAAATGAATCACATTATGATGTACATTAAAAATTTCTAATAAAAAAATATTTGAGTTCTTAATGGTCAGGACTTACGTTGGTTTTGCTAATCTAATGAGCATGAAATGGTATGTTTTATTGCATTCCTTGGTATTTTTCTGCTTCTACTGATTGAATGCATTTTCAGATGTTATATTTTCTTTTCTTTGAAATGATTTGTTTATGTTCTTTGCCTTTCATGCTCCTGAGTTATTTGTATGTTTCTTATTAATTTATGTAGTTGTTGTTAGGTGTCATGGAGTTGGGTCCAATTCATAGTGACTGAATGAAACACTCCCTGACACTGTGCCATGCCTGACACTCTGTCAGTGTTTCTCTGCTACTCACATGGTTTTCAGTGGCTGATTGTTTTAGGAATAAGCTTCTGGGTCCTTCTCCCAAGTCTACAGCACCTGGTATTCCCAGGTGGTCTCCCATCTAAGTACTCACCAGGCCCAATCCTGTTTAGCTTCTAAGATCTGATGAGATCAGATGCCAGGGTCGTATGACTATAAGTTCCAGATAATAATTTGTCTGCATATTGGAGTTGGCAATATCTTCTGCCAGTGTATTTGTGTTTTTACTTTTGTTTTAATAAAAAGTTTTTCCATAAGTTAAAGTTTTGTGTTTCTCAAATCTTACAGACTTATTTTTAACACCAAAATCATACAGCTATTATTCTAAAGTATTCTCTTTCTTATTGAATTTTAAGTGGATATTAATTTTTGTATGTTGTATACCAGTAGTTTTTAAATAGGCAGTTTTTCATAGGGAACAGAGCCCATAAGATCATAAGTATTTTTATAATGATATTAAGATGTTGTTTGTCTTTTTACTCTCTTTCACACGTGGAGTATGTGTTACCAAAGCATTCTGTATGTTAAAGCAGAAATGGGCACTTAGTTGTATAGTATCAGACTTTAGAGTGATTTGGATGCATATAAAACAATACCACCCTTCCAAATAAATGTTATGCTTTGAAAAATATATTTCCTCACATAATATACTATTTATAAAACCATGTATTGGGTTTATTATTTTCTTTAAATGAATGTAATTTTTTAAATGTCTTAGTTTTAATTTTTTTGCTTTTTGCAATACTTAGGGTTTGAACCTGGGGCTTCATACACACCTTGCAAGTTCTCTACAACTGAGCTGCACTCCCAACCCCTTTTTTATTTCTTATCTTGAGATAGAGTCTTGCTAAGTTACACAGGCTACCTCTGACCTTGAATCTGCAATCCTTGTGCCTCAGCCCCCCAAGTTGTTGGGATTACAGGTGTGCACCCCCGTGCTTGACCTGTTTTTAAATTCTTGCACTTGAGGGCTAAAACATTAGAACATTTACTTCATTGTCCTTGGCAAAATATGATTTAGAAGACAGTTCTGCCTCCACACACATTTATGTGTCAGTTAAATAGAATGAAAACAACTAACCTGAATTATCTATACTTTTTACTATTCATATACTGCAGCCATCAACTGGCCTAATGGGTATTGTAAAATAGCAGAAATAACTTGAATTCTGATGTCAGATAGACCTAGATTTAGATCATGACAGGGGAACTATGTAGGTTGTGACTCAATTTCTCTGTACCTCAGTTTTCTGAGATTTGGTTCAAAACTTTAGAGTCTATTTTTTAATATTTCCATGCAGATTAAATTTATATGAAGAGCCTAAGTGGATGGCAAGAACATCATAGGTACTCAATAAGAGGTAGGTGGTAATATATTTTTGATAATGTTTACTATTTTGTATTTAAGATTTGAACCTTCTATACAAATAATAGGGGCTGGAATTTAGCTCAGTGGATAGAGCGCTGCGCTGCAGTCTCTGAGGTCCTGAGTTCAATTCCCAGCACCACAAAAATGGGAGAAGGGCCTGGCAACCCACTCCCAAGGCAATCCCGAAGCACCCAGCCATTGAAAACCCTATGAGGGTCGCTATGAGTCGGATACCGACTCGACGGCACCTAACAACAACAACAACAACATACAAATAATAAAATGAAAATTAAAAGATAGTACTTATAACCTATCAAATTGCAGAATAATATTTTAGATGATAACTAATGTAGGACAGGGTGAGGTATGACTGATGGTGACTATAAAATGGTATCTTTCTGGAAATATGTATCAAGAGCCTCAACAATCCTTAGATTTTTAAGTCAGTAATTTCTCCTCTAGGAAGCTATCACATGCAAATTGTAAGATCTTCACTGCAGAATTATGCATAAGGTAAAAGGAAATGGAGGCAACCAGATATCCATCAATAATATATGAATTATTTTTGGAGATTATTATGGAGATGATCCTTTTGCTACCATTTATGTATTTAGTGGTTTCATTGAATAACATGGAATACACTGATTATCTAATTGTGAGAAAATGAGAATAGAAAACACTGTGTATTTTATGATTTCACTGATATTAAAAACAAAACTGTACTGGGTGCCATTGTGCTCACTATAATCCTTGTAACTCAAGATGCTGAAGCTGCAGGATTGTGAGTTAGAGGCCAGAGGCCACCTATGGAACTTAGAAAGAAGCTGTCTCAAAAATAAATAAATAAATAAATAAATAGACAGATAAATAAATAAAAGCTATGCTGGTATAGGGGCTGGGATTTAGCTCAGTGGGTAGAGTGCTGCGCTGCAGTCTCTGAGGCCCCGAGTTCAATTCCCAGCACCGCAAAAATGGGAGAAGGGCCTGGCAATCCACTCCCAAGACAATCCCGAAGCACTCAGCCATTGAAAACCCTATGAGGGTCACTATGAGTCGGTTACCAACTCGATGGCACCTAACAACAACAACAACAACAACTGTGGTATAGCTCAATGGTGGAGTGCTTGGCTAACATGTGTGACGCCCTGTGTTCAACCCCTAAGCACTATTAAAAAAAGGTAATAGAAAAAAAGGATGAAAATACATCAAAGTGTTAAGGTTATTGCAGATGACTGTGATGAGTCTTTTTTATTTATACTTACATCAGAAAACTTTTGATAACACATATAAATTTTTTCAATGTCAGTATTGTTATATCTTTGGAAATGATTGGCTATTTTCCTTGCAGCATTGAGATCACTAGGGATAGAAAGAACCCATTGATGAAAACAGACATTCTGACCAAAGTTGGAGAAGGGGTGGTACATTTGGTTAGATATTTTTCTCACTAGGAAGAAAGGAATGTGGCTTATCAGAGCTTAGAGTAACAGATACTGACTTAGCTGGACTTCAAGAACAGATATTGGATCCAGAAATAGTAGAATATGCTCCTGACTATTCCATATTAAGGACATTAGTTTTACATCCAGACCCCTAGTTCACAACCCAGCTTTTTCACTTGCTACTGAATTAATTTATGAATGGATTACTTAATATATGTGTGTCTTTGAGTGTCTCTGTATGTAAATTGGGAAAAATAATACTATCTGTGCCACAGGATTATTGTGAGAATAAAGTTATCACATTAAAAACTGTTATCACAGTTCTGCCACATAATAACTTCTTACTGAAATTTCAATTATAGTAGCTCTATTAAGAATTTAATCATTTAGGAGGTGAAGGCAGGAAGATTGTTCCAGGCCAGCATGGGCAACATAGTGAGTTCCAGACAAGTCTGGGTTACGTAGAGAGCCTCTACGTCAAAAAACAATAACAAAAAAAGACTTTCATCAATTATTGCCTCGTATCAAGCGATCCCCAAATTAATGCCCTAAAATAACAACAACTTATTTTACTTATGAATCTAAACAGTTATAGTTCATCTGTGCTCCATCAGGCATCAATTGAGAATGAGCTAGTAAATTGGTTCTGGCTTCTGCTAGGAGCTTAACCAGGGCTATATCCTAGGGGCTTCTGTTTTTCAAGTAGGTTTCTTCATGGACTGTTCCAGCATTCTCATGATGTGATAGGGGTTCCAAGAGTGATCTCAAGAGAAACAGACAGAAGTATTTCACTTAGGGTTATTCTCACTCCTTTCATATCAGTAATCCATCCACACTTAAGAGGAAGGAACAGTCAGACGTGGTTGCAGATGCCTATAATACTAGTAACTCAGGAGGCAGAGGCAGGAGGATCGCAGGTTTGAGGCCAGAGGCAGCCTGTGTAACTAAGCGAGACCCTGTTTCAAGATTTTAAAAAAAAATTATAAAAAGGGGCTAGGGGTGCAGTCCAGTGGCAGAGCACTTGCAAATTATGTATGAGGCCCTGGGTTCAACCCCCAAGTACTAGGAAAAAAAAAAAAAAAGAAAAAGAAAGAAAAGAAAAAAAGGAAGGAACATAGATACCTACCTCTCCATGAGAAATATCAAAGTCACATTGCAGTCTGGTGCCATGGCACAAGCCTGTAAGTCCAGCAACTTGGGGGGCTAAAATAGGAGGATTGTGAGTTTGAGGCCAGAGGCAGCCTACAAACTTAGCAAGACTCTGTCTCAAAATTAAAATATTTAAAAAGGTCTACGGGTCCAGTTCAGTGGTAGAACTTTTGCCTATTCTGCATGAGGCCCTGGATTAAACCCTCTATTAAAGAAAAAAAAATAATAAAGTCACATTGCAAGAATAGCATGAACGTTGGGAAATACTATTGCAGCCACATTTGAGAAATAGTCTGCCATAAAAGTAGTCTACTGACCTATGTTGTTGTTAGGTGCCGTGGAGTCAGTACCCGACTCATAGCGACCCTCATAGGGTTTTCAATGGCAGACTGTTTCGGGATTGCCTTGGGAGTGGATTGCCAGGTCCTTCTCCCATTTTTGCGGTGCTGGGAATTGAACTCGGGACCTCAGAGACTGCAGCGCAGCGCTCTACCCACTGAGCCAAATCCCAGCCCCTACTGACCTATAGATAACATAATATTCTTGACATCCTCATCCATCAACTGCAACAATCTCAACTTTTATATTAGAATCATCCTAGTTCTTTTTACAAAATGCATATTATGAACAGCCATTCTTTTAAATATTTTCTGCCTTTCTTCAATGTTGAACATTTATTCCTAGAATAAAAAGTATTAAAAGGAATAACAATTTTTACAATACATGTTATTATATTCTATGAATATAAGATTTCTTGAAATTGAGAATCCATTGTATTCCTTTCTCAGTGTTGTCATATTTCTTGTGGCAGAAACTTCTAGAATGAAAGAAAAGAAAGAAAAAAGATTGTAGTCACAAATATTTCTAGGTTAAATGTAGGGACTCCTCAGGGCAAACCTTAGATGCCAAATACAGCATATAAAACTATGAAATGTGTTTCTCACCATCTTATCTTTAGAACTGCTTGTTGCAAACAACTGATGAGCTGCTACTGGCTTTTACTGCTAATAAACTGGCCAGAGAGCAATTTCTATTCATCTGTCAAGGAAGTCAGGGACACAGTAAAAGTGTGAACACATTTGATATTGATAATATTCATGCAAATATACTAGGAGATGAGGCAGTGCTGCTGAGATTTTAGGAAATAGCCAAAGAGGCTGTTTCCCTCAAAACAAAACAAAACAAAACACAAACAAACAAACAACAACAACAAAAATCCGTTGATGCTGTTCCTAACCTTACACAAAAACCATCTCTTTGTATTAATCATCTCTTATTCTGAAAGATACTAGGCCTAGTCCTTTGAAATGTTAACTTATGTTTGCAGCTATAACTTATTTCTTCTCTTAAAATGGGAAATTTGTTCACTTTGAAAAACAAAGACCATTTCAAGTTTGAGGATAAAATGGGATGAAATATGGAAGTAAAACGTCAGTTCTAGAGAAGAGCAATACTTTATAACAATTTAGTTTACTTTTAGGTGGCAGATGTTTTGATGTAGATGTAGAATACACTAAAAGTAGTGGACTGAATATTACTCTGGTGACCTGAAGGAGTTAATACAATTTCTTAAACAGATTAATTTACTCCTGTGGACAGTTTACAAAATAGTTTATTTTGTGGCTCAATGTAATTTTCATATTTTGAGCAAATATTATATCAGGCCCTATTCTAAGCACTTTAGTTATATTTACTCATTCAGTTCTCTTAACACTCATATCAAGTAGTTAATACCATTATTGCCCCTTTACAGATAAAAACAAAGGTGTTAAAAAACTTGCATAAGGCCACACAACATTACAGTTAGGCTTCATACACAGCTGGACTGTTTTCACCACTGCTTTTGCTTTGCTGATGGGTTTTTTTGCTGTTGTTGCAGTGCTTAGAAATTTTGGAGCAGATGATTTTTAAAACATCTAGATCAAGAGAACATAAGTAGATATTGCCAGGAGATTCTTTCAGAGTTCACATGCAAAAAACAAAAGCAGGGCTGGGCATGGTGGCACATGCTGTAATCCCAGTACTCAGGAAAATGAGGCAAGTAAATTCGAGGTCAGCCTGGGCTACATAGCAAGTATGAGTCCAGCCTGGGCTATAGAGTGAAACTGTTTCAAATGAAATAAAACAAAGCAAAACAAAACAAAGCAACACCAAGAGCAGCTATTATCAAAAACACAAAAGGTAAGTGTTGAAGATGTGGAAAAAAGAGAGCCATTGCCTACTACTGGTGGGAATGTCAATTAGTACAGCCATTATGGAAAACATGGAAGTTCCTCAAAAACTAAAAATAGAACCACCATATGATCCATAAATTACATTACTATTATTTATATCCAGTGTAAATGAAATTGACATATAAAAGATGTTTTCATCACAGCATTATTCATGATAGCTGGATAAGGAATCAAGTGTCCATTGGTGGATGAATAGATAAAGAAAACATGAAAGTACATGGTGGAATATTATTCAGCTATTAAAAAAGAATGAAATCCGATCATAAATGACAACATGAATGAACCTTGAGTACACCATGTTAAATAAAACAAGCCTATCACAGAAAGACAAATACCACACTATCTCATTCATGTATGGAATCTAAAAAAGTTGAATTAAAGAGAAACAAATTATAGAATGGTAGTCACCATGGACTTAGGGGTAGGGGTGAGAGGTGGAGAGCTGCTCATGAAAAGATACAAAATTTGAGTTAGAAATGAGGAAATTCAATGGATCTATTGTGCAATGCGGTGACTGTAGTTAACACTAATGTCTACTTAAAAATTGCCAAAAAAATAGATTTTAAGTTTTCTAACCACAGAAGTATGTGAGGTAATGCAATGTTAATTAGCTCAATTTAGCCATCCTGCTATGTAAATATATATATATATATATATATATATATATATATATTTTTTTTTTTTAAACATCATACATGATAAATGTATATAATTTGTCAATTAAAAAATTTAAAAATGAGGACAACACAAGGCTTAGAAAGGAAGATGAGGTAGTAAATTATTAAGTTTCAGGCTCATTGCTCAACTTTCTTTACATCTGGAAGTCGAGTCTAATGAGTTGGGAATCTAGGAGATTACTTACACTGCTATTTGTAACAAGAACTTGAGTGAGTCACTTCTTTCTGTGGGATATGAGCAGTTGCCCTGCTAGCCTGAAGGGGTTGTTAGAAAGAACAAACAAATTATGTTCATTTTCGAATCCTGCTACAAGCTCTGAAGTCCTCATTTACAGTTAGCCATTGCTGTAATAAGGTATCTTTTCTTTTAGAAAGGCATTTGAAGAATGCCTACCTTTAGACAACCACATTCTACAGTTTATCCCTCTATGTTTCATATAGTCATACTCAATAGATTCTAGTCATTATTATTTAATATTTAGCAGAAGTCCTGGGTTTGAGGTAGCAACAAAAGGAAGTATCTCCTGGACAGGACAGAAGCTGACAAGCTAAAATCTTACATACAGAGCTTCCTAGCCATTCTTTGTTTTCAGTGGCCATTCTTTGTTTCATGGAAGTCTATTTCCTATTTTCAGACGTCTAATTTTAGTTTTCAGTGAAAATAATATCTTTTCTGTATATGATCTATTTATGGACTTACCTGTCAAGTTTGATCAATTCATGCTGCTTCTTTGGACTCACACATAGATTTCGAGACACAGAATGTTATGATCACTGCCTTCAGGAGGGAAGCACAGTGACTATTTTAAGTTTGCTCTATAAAGTTCTTGAGATACTTTTGCTGATATTTCTTAATCTTACTTTTACTGTGGCACTCCATATTGGTTGTTGTTTAGGGTGTTCCACTGTGACATGAAGAAACCAAGACCATGCTGCCTTTTCTTTTACCTGTATGTTTTTCTCACTAGAGCATGCTGTCATGGTTTTACATAACCCTTCTCAGGTCACAGCACCTGTCTTGAAACCTAGCATGGAGCTGGACTCATAACAGATGACCCACATATTTTTGAAGAATTAAATGAAGTGAATTAAAATTTTACTCTTAGCCTGGTATGGGAGTACATGCCTGTAATACCAGAACTCAGGAGGCTGAGGCTAGAGGATAATGAGTTTGAGGCCAGCCAGGCCTACATAGTGAGATCTTGTCTTAAAAAAAAAAATAAAGAATAAAATTTCATTCTTAACTGAATGGTGCTTAAAGATAAAATATTAAACCTTTAAAAAAATGGAGCCATTGGTACTTCTCCCAATCTTCCTAAATCCAACTATGTATTTCAATCTCTGTAAAGCATGCCACTCCCTCCAGTAGGTGGAAAGCTCCTGGATAGTTTCCTGCCTGGTATAGTTCTCAAGTCATTTTTGTTAGAGTGGTCAGTAGTCTAGGGAGCTGTCTAGAAACCATGAAGGCTTGTGATAGGATGCCAAAAAATGAGCCATAGGTAATCCAGTGACCAAACGGAATAGAAGAGGAAAGGGCTCAGTAGAGAGAAATTCTTGCTTCTTCCCACTGTATCTTCCTGACATTTAGGTTTCTTCTGTTTTGTCCAGAGCTTACCTTAACCTTTTATTTTCTATGTGCATGACCAAAACAAGTTTATTTTCTAGATTCCATTTATTCACATCTCTGGTTTATCTGCACATTTCACATCCTTTTGTAGCTATTTAACAAAGGTCATGTTTATAGCTTCAGTTTTGATGGTTTGCCCATTAAACCAGGTGTCAGCTTCTGTAACATCCAATAGAATTCTTGCTCACAGGACAAAATCCTGTGAGTCCACTCTGGTGTGTCTGAATTTTCAGGTAATGGCTTTTGGTTTGCAGAAATATATAATATGATAATAATAACAACTTACTACATGGTGATCATTGTCCCCAGCACTCTCTTAATCTTCACATCAACAGTATGAGGTAGGTACTTTTATTGGCTGATGTTAAAAATAGGAGAAGGATGTGGCAATCCACTCCCAAAGTAGTCTTGAAACAATCAGCCATTGAAAACCCCTATGAGGGTTGCTATGAGTTGGACTCGACTTGATGGCATCTAATAACAACAACAACATGGTTTTTTTATTTAATTAGCATACAACATAACGAATTTCATTCTTGGATTTTCATATGGTTGAATCATGTATTTTGCACTTGTTCTCTCCCTCGTTACCCCCGTATTGCTCCCAGTCCCTCCCACTAGTGCCCTCCCCCATACATCTCCTCGTGTGTATAGAGAATACATATATGTGTGTGTGTGTGTGTGTGTGTGTGTGTGTGTGTGTGTGTGTGTATTTGTTGTTTTCATTTAGAGATATATCTAGCTTCCACATATATGTGAGAACATGCAGTATTTGTCTGAGTCTGGCTTATTTCACTTATAATGATGATCATCAGATCCATCCATTTTCCTATGAATGACATAATTTCATTCCTTTTTATGAGTGAACAATATTCCATTGTGTACATATACCATTTTTTAAAAAATCCGTAAATCTGTTGATGGATGTCTGTGTTCATTCCATATATTTGCAATTGTGAACAGTGCTGCAATGAACATGGATGTGCAGATATCTCTATGGTATGAGGACTTGGATCCCTTTGGGCAAGAGTGATATAGCTGGATCATATCATAGATGTATTTTTGTTTTTCTGAAGAACCTCCACACTGATTTCCATAATGGCTGTACCAATTTACAGTCCCACCATCAATGTATCAGATTTCTTTTTCCCCACATCCTTGCCAGTATTTGTTCTTGGTTGTTCTGCTGATGCTAGCTATTCTGGCTGGGATGAGATGGAATCTCAGTATAGTTCTTATTTGCATTTCCCTGATATCTAATGATGTTGAACCTTTCTTCATATGTTTATTGGCCATTTGTATTTCTTCTTTTGAGAACCATCTGTTTACTTCAATTGCCTACTTTTTGAATGGATTTTTTTAGTACTTAATTTTTAGATTACTTTGTATATCCTAGACATTAATCCCTTGTCAGATGCATAGCATACAAAGCTTTTCTCACATTGTGTAGGCTCTTTGTTTACTCAATGGATTGTTTCCTTTGGTGTGCAGAAACTTTTAAATATTATATAGTCCTATTTGTCAATTCTTCCTACTCTTTCCTGGGCTTCTGAGTTCTTTTAAGAAAGTACTTGCCTCTGCCTATGTGTTGAAGAGTTTCCCCTACATTTTCTTCCAGTAGTTTCAAAGTTTCTGGTTTTACATTAAGATACTTGATCCATTTGAATTGATTTTTGTACAGGGTGATAGATAGGGATCTATTTTCTTTATTCTACTTGAGGACATCAAGTTTTCTCAGCACCATTTGTTGAAGAGAGTGTCTATTTCCAATGTATGTTTTTTAGCTCCATTGTTGAAACTGTAGTTGCATGGGTTTATTTTTGAGTCTTCTATTCTATTAGAGGGCTGGGATTTAGCTCAGTTGGTAGAGCACTGCGCTGCAGTCTCTGAGGTCCCGAGTTCAATTCCCAGCACCGCAAAAATGGGAGAAGGACCTGGCAATCCACTCCCAATGCAATCCCGAAACAATCAGCCATTGAAAACCCTATGAGGGTCGCTATGAGTCAAATACTGACTCGACGGCACCTAACAACAACAACATTCTATTACATTGATTTCATATCTATTTTTGTGCAAGTATCCGGTTGTTTGTTTTTTTACTATGGCCCAGTAATATGATTTGATATTAGGTACTGGGATGCTGTTTTCTTCCATGAGCAAAGGGAGGTCTTTCCTACTTCTACTTCTAGTGTCTTATGCAATTTCCTTCTTTAGTGTTTGACATTTTCATTATATAGGTCTTTTGGTTCCTTAGTTAGATTTATTCTTAAATACTTAATTTTTTTAGGATATTGTGAATTGAATTGTTGATATCTTATCTAGTTTGTTGTCACAGAAGTGCTACTGATTTTTGAGTATTGATTGTGTATCCTGCTACTTTCCTGAAAGTACTTATCAATTCCAAGAGTTTTCTGATGGAGTCTTTAGGGTCTTTTATGTATAGATCATGTCATCCACAAATAGGGATAACTGACTTCTTCATTCCCTATTAATAGCCTTATTATCTTTCTCTTGCCTTATTGCTCTGGACAAAACATCAATCACTACATTGAATAACAGTTGAGAGAGTGGGTATCCTTCTCTCATTCCTGATTTTAATTAATTAGGTAAGTAAGTAAGTAATTATTTAGTACTGCAGGTGTTGAACCCAGGGCTTCACATATGCTTTGCAAGCCCTCTACAACTGAGATGTACTCCCAGCCCATTTTTTGCTTTTTATTTTAAGTTTGAGTCTCTCTAAATTACACAACCTTCCTCTGACCTTGAACTTGCAATCCTACCTCCACCTCCTAAGTCACTGGGATTACAGGTGTGCACCACTGTACCCACCTTCATTCCTGATATTAGAGGAAATGCTTTCAGTTTGTCCCCACTAAATATAATATTGAGTATAGGTTTGTTGCATGTAGCAATTATAACATGGTAGAATGCTCCTTCTATTTCTAGTTTCTTCAGGGCTTTTGCCATAAAGGGATATTGAACTTTTTCAAAGACCTTTTCTATATTTATTGAGAGGATGATTGGTTTCTGTTTTTGAGTCCATTTATGTGCTGTATTACATTTATTGATTTACATGTATTGACCCAGCCTTGCAAATGTGGAATGAAACCTACTTGATCATGGTGTATGATCCTTTTTATGTGTTTTTATATTCTGTTTACAAGTATTTTGTTGAGGATTTTGCATATTCATCACAGAAATTGGTCTATAGTTTTCTTTATTGTTGTTGTCATTGTGTTCTCATCTGTTTTTTTTTTTTGTATCAGAGTGATACAGGCTTTATAGAATGAATTTGGAAGTATTCCTTCCTTTATTATTTTATGGAAAAGTTTGTAAAGGGTAGGTATTAACTCTCCTTTAAAGGCTTGTTAGAACTTGGCTGTGAACCTATCAGGACCTGGGCTTTTTGTTGTTGTTAGGAGATTGATTCTTTTATTACTGTCTTAATTTTGTTACTTGTCATAGATATGTTTAAATTACTTATGTTCACTAGGTTTACTTTTAGTAGGTCATATATATTAAGGAACTTATACAATTCTGTATTTTCATTTTTAGGAGAATACAAATTCTCAAAGTAATCTCTGATGATCATCTGTTTCATTGATATATTTTGTAATGACCCCTTTTTATCCCTAATGCTTATTAATTTGGATCTTTTCTCTCTTTTGCTAGTTTGGCTAAAGGTTTGTTGATATTGTTTACCTTTTCAAAGAACCAAATTTTCATTTCATTGATTCATTGTATTGTTCATTTAGTTTCCTTTTTATTCATTATGGCTGTGATCCTAATTATATCTTTCTGTCTACTGCTTTTGGGTCTGACTTGTTTTTCTAATGCTTTAAGGTGTATCATTTAATTATCTATTTGGGCTTTGTCTAATTTTTTTGATGTAAGTACTCATAGCTATAAATTTCCCTTGTGGAACTTCCTTTGCTTATCCCAAAGGTTCTAGTAGGTTGTGTATACATTTTTCATTTGATTCTAGGAATTTTTTTAACTTCCTTCCTGGTTCTTTGATGACCCACTGATCATTCAACCTCCATGTATTTGTAGCATTTTTGTAGTTTCTTTGGCTATCGATTTTTAGTTTTATTCTGTTGTGGGCTGATGGGATACAAGGATGGATTTCAATTTTCTAATACTTGTTAAGAATTGTTTTGTGACTTAAAATATGGTCTATTTTAGAAAAAGTCCCATGTGGTGCTAAGAAGAATGTATATTCTGCATCTGTTGGATGAAATGTTCTATAGATGCCCATTAAGTCCATTTTGTCTTTGATGTTGTTTAAGGTTTCTCTGTTTTCTGTTTGTTTGTTTGTTTTTTGGATAATCTATTGATAAGAGTAACAGTATTGAATTCACTCAATCTTAGTTTAGCAGGACCTGTTATTTTATGGCCAGTAGTATTCAATTTATGAAATTAGGTGCACTATTGTTCAGTGCATAAAATTTTACAATCATTATGCCTTCTTGATTTCCTTTATTAATATGCAATGACCTTCTTTGTCTCTTTTAATTTTGGGCTGAAGTCTACTTTGATAACAGTATAGTAATCTTTGCTTTTTTTTACTTCCCCATGCTTGGTAAATTTTTTTCATCCTTTCATTTTCAGACTGTGTGTATCTTTTCCAGTGATATGTGTCTCTTGAAGGCAACAAATAGTTGGGTCTTGTTTTTTAATCCCATCAAATAGTCTGAGTCTTTTAAAGGTAGTATTAAGATCATTTATGCTTAGGGTTATTAATGAGACAATTTTGTTTTATGTGATTTTGTTCGTTGTTTTCATAGTGATTTGATTGCTGAATGTTCTTTACTTTCTCCCCTGGTTGTATTAGAGGTTTGCTGGTTTTCTAACTTGTGTGAACTCACTTCTATCATAGCTCTCATTTTTTCATGTGCTCCTCTCATAGGATTTATTCTTTCTTGGATTCTTGTGTTTATATCTGTATTTCTTCTTCCTCTGTGTGTAGGATTCCTTTATCTGCAATGCTGGATTAGTGGTCATATTTTGATTAACTTTGTGTTTGCCATGAAATGTCTTTACTCCTCTATCAATTTTAAAGGATATCTTTTCTGCATGTAGTAATCTTGGTTGGAAGTTATTAACTTTTAGGGCTTCAAATATGTCATTCCATGCTTTCTTGACTTTTAGATTTGTTTCTGAGAGGTCTGATGTTATTTTGTTGGGTTTGCCTTTGCAAGTGGGTTGGGTTGGCATTTTTTTCTTGCAGCTTTTAGAATTTTTTTCTTTTTAGTTTTAAATTTTAAGTATAAGGTGACATGGAGAGGATCTTTTCTGGTCATGTCTGTTTAGGGTTTAAAATGCTGCTTGTGCTGGGCATGGTTATCCATGCTTATAGTGCCAGTGACTTGGGAGGTAGAGGCAGGAAGATTGCAGGTTTGAGGCCTGAGGCAGCCTGCATAATTTAGCAAGCTCCTGTCTCAAGATAAAAAATAACAAAGCAATTGGGTTGCTTCTAAGTATTACAGTGCTTGCAAAGTATGTGTGAGGCCCTGCATTCAGTCCTCCAGTACTGCAAAAATAAATACATAAATGAATAAAATGAAAGATAAATACTACTTGTATTTGGGTATCCATTTCTTCCCTTTGCTTTGGGAAGTTTTCTGCTACTATCTCACTGAGCACATTTTCTATACCTCTAGTCTTATTTCCAGCTCCTTCTTCTAGCCCATGGATTTTTAATCTCTTCATTATGTCCAAGACTTCCTGCAAGTTGTAGTTGTATTCTATTATTGCTTTTTTCTGTGTTGGTATCTGAGTGAAGTATTTTGTCAATTTGGTCTTCCATCTCTGAAATTCTTTCTTCTGCTTAATCTAGTCTGCTGGAGTTATTTTCCACTATCTTTTTTATTTGGTTTATTATGTTTTTCATTTCCAGCATTTTTGTTTTTTTTCCAAGATCTCAATTTCTTTGCTGAAATTTTCATCCATTTTAGTTACTTTTCTATCTAGTACTTCAATTGATTTCCTCATTTCATTTATTTGCTTGTTTTTTTTTCTTTGAGGTTATTTGTCATTTTTATAGGTAGGTTTATGAATTCTTTGGCATATCCAGCGTTTCAGCATCTTTGCTTTCAGTTAATGTGGAGCTATGCTGTTTTGGAGGAGTCATGCCTTCTTACTTTTTCACATTTCTTGAATTTCTGTTTTGGAATTTTCTTATTTGTTGGGTTGGTTTTCTCTCCCATTTTAATTGGGGGTTGTCTTAGTGTACAGCTTTCTCTTAAGGGCTCGATCCCCAGTATTACTCCAAGAAGACAGTGTAAGCTACTATTACAGCAACAATGCCAATCAAAACCAATGCACTAGTTGTTTGCCTAATTTACAGTCATAGCAGTCTGTCATATCTTTTCTCCAAAACTTTTCAGCAGATGCACTTCAGCTTCTCTTTCTCCATCTGGTTGATTGACCAAATGCCATTTTTCTTTGTAGTCTGTGTGCACCAGCTACCCAGATCTTTTCAGTCTATAGACTGACTAAGCAGTTGATTCACAAAATACAATATTCTTTGTAGTCTGCACACACCAGCCACCCAGAACTTTTTGACACTTCTGCTTATATCTCTTGGTGTCTGGCATTTTGTCCCTTTCCTTCCTGATGTCTACTCTTTCTGATATGAATCCCCTGTCCCCCCAGTACTTCTGTTTCAGGTAGTAGAGACCTTTGGGCAGTGTCACTTTGTTCAGTTGTTCCAAGCACAAGGTGGGGGGTGTACTCAAATGAATATTTTTTCTTCTCTTTATCTTGCCTTTCATTCTAGGTGACTACTGTTGTCTCAGATCCCCCAGCTGGATTTAAGGCTCATGAGAGCTGTAGGCTAGTACTGTGACAAGAATTTCTAAGCACTTTTCACCTGTGCGGAATGAGGTTTTTACCTTGAGGGAGAGGTAGAGTTCCCTTCCCCCTCCCAGAATTGTGCACAAGGGAGTTGTTTTCTTAATTTCTGCTGTGTAGTCTTTGTTGTTCTGGATGGGTTCAGTTATGTTAACCTTTATTGAATTTCCTTATGCAGTTTCTGTCTTTCTCTCCTGAAATTAGTGGTTCTTCTTTTTACTGCTCTGGCATTTTTCAATCAGAGAGTTATATGGAGGCTGCTCCTAATCTGTCATCTTCCCAGAAATCTATTGGTCTATTTTTTTTTTACAGATAAGGAAACAAAGGCATAGAAGTCAAGAAGTTGTTCCAAAGTCACTTAGTGATTTCCTGAAGTCACTATTTCCCCATGTGTGGTATGTGTAGCACATATGAGTTAGGCCACATGCTAGCTAATAGGCTGTTGGGATGAGCACAACAGGTAACTTTCTATCCTCTTGAATTAATTCAAGAGTTCTTTCAGAACATCTTCAACTTCCATCCCTACCATTAGTATCTTAATGGAAAAAGCTTTGAAAGTAAGTGTTTCAAAATTTTACATCCCCAAGTTAACATCGTATAATTGCTTTACCTATGTGTTTCACACCCATAGAAGAGTAAAATTTGCATTCCTATGAATTTTCCATCTCTTGGGTTGGAAGAAAAAAATGACAACAAAATGTTACTTTGCAAGAAGAGAATTTCCAATAGGTTATACTTTTTTAAAGCAATCAATGGGAATGTGTAAATGAGAAACATGTTTCAATGCCTTGTCTGTTTTCACAAAAAAGAAAGAATAAAAGAAATCAAGAAGAGAGATGTAAATGTGAAGGGTATACAATTAACCTGAAGAGTATACATAATAATAAAATGTGGTAATGAAATTAGGAGGTAATGATTTTTGAGTATTTATTTTTGCTTTTAACTTAATTTTTAAAAGCCTAAATGCATATAATTTAATTATCAATATGACATGTTTAATAGCTAGACCATAAAATTCCTGAAAGCTCAGTAGTTGGCTTTTGAGAAACAGTAGGGACCATCTGACATCTGTTTATTCATATATACAAAGAGTTCTATTAACATTAGCCTAAAGACTCACACTACTCACTTAGCCCCAGCCCCACCTCTTCACTTGGAGTTTGCAGACAAATACTCTTGGGTTCTGTCATTCTGCATTGTAATAAAACTGAGACATTAGGGAAGCTACTTTTTCTGAAACTCCTTTATGTTACTTGTGCTGTTGTTGTTAGGTGTTGTCCAGCTGGGTCTGACCCATAGTGACCCTCATAGCGTTTTCAATGGCTGATTATTTTGGGATTGTTTCAGGGAATGGATTGCCATGTCTTTCTCCTGTTTTTGTGGTGCTAGGGATCGAATCTGGGCCCTCAGAGAGCATAGAGTAGCATTTTACCAACTGAGCAAAACTCCAGCCCTATGTTACTTGTAAATAATAAAATGATAATAATAAATAATTCTGAACACTTATACTATGCTAATCAATCTTCACAATAGGGAGATACTATAATTCTTCATTTTACAGCTGTGGAAAGAGAAGAGCAGAGAGGGTAGGTAGCTTGTCCCTTGGCTAGTGAAAAAGGTGATAAATGAACAAGGGATATTTGGCTCTAAAATATGCCATCTTAACCTTTTCAGTATCCTGCCTACATAATCAATCATGAAGATGAAATGACACAGCATATTCAATATATCTGGTTTAGTATATTTATTTTAACTTCCCCTCCTTTTTTTCCTATTTGGAAAATTAATTTAGGACCAGGAGGTACAGGTAGTATGATTGTGACTGCACAGAAAAAAATTCCCTGGGGAGCTTTAAAAAACTTAGATGGCCAGGCCACATCCCAAACTAATTAAATCAGAACTCTGGGCAATAGGACATAGGTATTAGTGTTTTTAAAAAATTTCCCAATTATTAAAACATGCTTTTTTACCTTTGTAGAAATTGTTATCTTTGACAGTACTGGCGCTCATGGTACTTTCATACTCCTATTTGTTGACATTTCTCCTTTTTCTCACAAACACAGGAAGATTACCACACAGAGAAGAGAGCCACATGCAAGGTATCTTAATCCAAACAGAAAAATTGGTTTGAATTATTTTATCAAGTTACTGCCAGGCTAACAGTTTTGTTAGTAGGCATTCCACTTTATGGAGGCAATTTCCTACTGATGTAAAATTACCTAATGTCATGCCAAAGTGAATTCCAGTCATCACCTAGGATATATTACTTTAGAGAATGTTCTTATAAATGGCTAATTGTGTCTACTGTGGGATGACTTGTGCACTTTATCTCCATAATTAGTTGCGTAATTTAACTTAAAAATTGTTGTGGTGGAATTCACATATCATAAAATTAATCATTTTTAAGTAAACAACTTAGTAATATTTGGTACATTCACAATATTGTGTAACCACGACTTATAGTCCCACAACATTTTCAGCACCCACAAATGAAATATTATCCCCATTTAAGCAATTCTTTATTTTTGCCTACCCTCCTCTATCCTCCCTTAGCTCCTGGCAATCACCAATGTATTCTCTATTTCTAAGGATTTACCAATCTGAGTATTTTATATAGATATAATCATCTGGGGTTTTTTTGAAACCAAAGCCTTGCATATACTAAGCAAGTACTTGTATCTGGCTTCTCATAGTTAATACTGTTTTTAAAGTTTCTTCACATTGTAACATGTCACTATTTCATTTCTTTTCATTCTTGAATAAAATTCCTTTGTATATCTATACCAAAATTTGTTCATTCATTTCTTGATAGACATTTGAGTACTTTCTACATTTTGGATATTATAAATAATACTGCTGTAAACGATAATTTCTCACTGGGCTTGGTGGTTCTTCTCTATAATCCCAGTGATTTAAGAGGCAGAGACAGGAAGATTGCAAGTTCAAGGCCAGATGCAGCTTGCATAATTTAGCAAGATCCTGTCTCAAAATAAAAAGTAAAAAATCAGCTGAGGGTACAGCTCAGTGGTAGAGTGCTTGCAAAGCATGCACAGGGCCCTGGGTTCAACCCTCAAAGTACTCTTACAAAGACCATTAATTTCTGTATATAAACAATGAGTCTATGTATATATGTGTTTTCTTTGCTTTGGGGTACATCCATAGGAGTAGGAACCATCAGCAATATGCGAGTATTCCAGTTTCTCCACATCTTTGTCAACACATTATCTTTCAGTTTTGATTATACCTACCCTACTTGATGTGAAATAGTATCTCATGGTGATTGATTTACATTTCCCTAATGACAAATGAGTCTGCAGCAGTACCACTGTGGCATCTGCACTTATCAGATCTCAGAAGCTAAGTAGGTCAGGCCCGCTTAGTACTTGAATGGGAGACCACCTGGGAACACCAGGTAATGTAGGCTTGGGAGAAGGACCCACCAACCCACTCCCATAAAACAATCTGCCATTGAAAACCCTATAAATAGCAGAGAAGCACTGACAATAGTGTTTCACCGGTTGTACACAGGGTCAGTATGAGTGGGATACTGACTTGACAGGCACCTAACAACAACAACAATGATAAATGATGCTAAGCGTCTTTTCATGTGCTTGTTGGGTTGGCCATTTGTATATCTCCTTTGGAAAAATATCCACCCAAATTCTCCGAACATTTTTTGATTTTTTTATCTTCTTGATGTAAGAGTTCTTTATATATTCTTGATATTCAATTATTATGAGACATATAATTGCAAATATTTTCCCTCTGCGATTATCTTTTCATTGTATTGGTAGTGTCCTTTGATGCACAAAGTTTTTAATTTTGAAGAAGTCTAATTTATCTACTTTGTTTTTGTGGTTCTTGCTCATGCTTTTTGTGTCATATCTTGGAATCCATTGCCAAACCCAAGGTCATGAAAATTCACTCCTATATTTCTTCTAAGAGCTTTATGGTTTTATCTTACATTTAAGTTGTTCATCTATTTGGAGTTAAAGTTCAAATATGGAATAAGGTAGGGTCCAACCTCATCCTTTGATATATGAATATCCAGCTATTATAGTACTACTAGTTGAAGGTGATATTGTTCCCCACTGAAAGATTGGAGTGCCCTTGTTAAAATTCAATTGGCCAGAAATATTTGTGCTTCATTCTATTCCATGCTATTCTATCTATATCCTATGCTGGTATTACACTGTTTTCATTATTAAAGCTTTATATAAGGTTTTGAAATTAATGAGTATGAATCCTTCAATTTTGTTTTTCATTTCTATATTGTTTTAGCAATTCAGGACCCCTTCCAATTCCGTATGAATTTAAGGACTGACATTTTTAGTTCTGAAAAAATGTCTTTGGAAGTTTGGTAGGTATTTTATTGAATTAATAGATTGCTCTAGGTAATATTGCTATCAAATAATATTAACTTTCAGCTGATGAATATAGATATCTTTATTTAGGTCTTCTTCAATTTATTTTAGCAATATTTTATAGTTTTCAATGTGTAGAACTTTCACTTCATCAGCTAAATTAATTTCTTATAGAATGGAATTTATTTGTATGTCTTGAATTGTTTATAGCTGGTGTATAGAATCACGAGGCATGCGTGTGTGTGTGTGTGTGTGTGTGTGTGTGTGTGTGTGTGTGTTACTTGCAAATTGAACTCAGGGCCTCACACATACTTTGCAAGTACTCCACCACTAGGCTGCAGCCCCCACCCATTTTTTATTTTTTTATGTTTTATCTTGAGACAGGGTCTCATGAAGTTATGTAGGTTGCCTCTGGCCCCAAACCTGCTACTATTCTCCTGCCTCAACCTCTTGAGTTGCTGGGACTGCAGGCATGCACCACAACACCCAACTTCACAAGTGATCTTTCTGATGATATTATACTCCATAACATCGCTGAATTTGGTCGTTAGTTCCCGTAAAAATTTTTGTGGTTTTTTTTTGTATAGTCTATATATAATAGGACCATATCATCTGCAAATAAAGATAATTTTACTTCTTTTTGTGTGATTTACATGCTTTTAATTTATCCCTATCTTTCTTTTCCCTCTTTGCTTTATTTCTCTAAGTAGAATTTCCAGTATAATTATTAACAGCTGTTGCATTTATCAGGCATTGTGTATTTATAAATGCCTCTTATCATTTTGTGGGCATTACCTTCCATTCTTAGGGTTTTTTTTTTTCTGTTTCTTTTTCTTGGAAGAACATTGAATTTTGTCAAATGCTTTTTCTGCATCAATTGAGATTGTTTTCCTTCCCTTTCATTCTATTAATATGCTGTATTATATTCATTAATTTCCTTATGTTCAACCCTGCTTATATTCTTGGAGTAAGTTCCAGTTGATCATGGTAAATAATTTTTAATATACTGTTGTTTTACTACAACTTTGTTCAGGATTTTTCACATCTTTATTCATCAGCAATATTGCTCTGTAGTTTTTATCTTGTATCATGTCCTGTCTGGCTTTGATTCAGCATACTCCTAGTGTCAAGGAAGACATGGTGATGTTAAAGAACTAAACAGGAGATTTCAAAGGGCAGCTCCAGAAGAAATAAAAATTAAATACTATAATGACATGTACAAAGAGCTGGAGATAGAAAATCAAAAGAGAAGAACACACTGTTTTTCTCAAGCTTAAAGAACTGAAGAAAAAATTCAAGCCTGAAGTGCCAATAGTGAAGGGCTCTACAGGGAAAATATTAAACAATTCAGGAAACATCAGAAGAACGTGAAAGGAGTACACAGTTACTATACCACAGAGAATTGGCGAATGATCATTTCAAGAGATTCCATATGATCAGAAACCAATGGTATTGAAGGAAGAACTGGAAGCTACCTTGAAGGTATTGTGAAAACACAAGGCTCCAGGAATTGATGGAATACTAATTGAGATGTTTCAACAAACAGATGCAGCACCAGAGGTGCTCACTTTTTCATGACAAGAGATTTGGAAAACAACTGCTTTGCCAATTAACTGGACAAAATCCATATTTATGCCTATTCACAAGAAAGGGGATCCAACTGAATGTGGAACTTATAAAATGATATCATTAATATTATATGCAAGTGAAATTTTGCTAGATCATTCAAAAGTGACAGCAGCAGTACATTGACAGGGAGCTGCTGGAAAATCAAGCCAGATTTAGAAGAGGGCGTGGAACCAAAGACATCATTGCTGATGTCAGATGGATATTAGCTGAAAGCAGAGAATACCAGCCAGATGTCTGTCTATGTTTTACTAATTATGCAAAGACACTTGACTATGTGGCTCACAACAAATTATGGATAACATTACAAAGAATGGGAATACCGGAGCACTTCATTGTACTCCTGAGGAATCTGCACATGGACTAGGAGGTAGAACAAGGAAACACTGCCTGGTTTAAAGTCAGGAAAGGTGGCATCAGGGCTGTATCTTTTCACCATACCTTTTCAATCTGTATGCTGAGCAAATAATCCAAGAAACTGGACTTTATGAAGAAGAATGTGGCATCAGGATTGGAGAAAGACTCATTAACAACCTGTGTTATGCTGATGACACAACTCTGCTTGCTGAAAGTGAAGAAGATTTAAAACATTTACTGATGAAGATCAAAGAACATTGCCTTTTGTATGGATTGTACCTCAACATCAAGAAAACCAAAATTCTTATAACTAGGTCAGCAGCAACTTCATGATAAATATAGAAAAGATTGGTGTTATACAAGATTTTGCTTTATTTAATTCGCAATCACCCATGAAAGCAGCAGTCAAGAAATCAAAAGACACATTGCACTGGAAAAGCTGTTGCAAAAGACCTCTTTAAAGCACTGAAAAGTAAAGATGTTACATTGAAAATGAAGTTTTGCCTGACTTATGCCATGATATTTTCAGTCTCATCATATGCTTGTGTAAGCTGGACAGTAAATAAAAGAGACAGGAGAAGAATGATTGTTTTTGAATTATGGTGCTGGTGATCAATATTAAATATACCATGGATTGCCAAAAAAACAAAAGATCTGTTCTAAAATTGCAACCATAATGCTCCTCAGAAGCAAGGATGTTTAGACTGTGTCTTATGTATTTTGGAGAGCAATGAAGCCATCTCTTCAGTTCTATTTCTATTATTGATTTTTAGCTTCATTCTGTTGTGGTGTATGATTTTGATTTCTATAAATATTAAGACACCTTGTTGTTGTTGTTAGGTGCCATCAAGTCAGTATCCAACTCATAACGATCTTCATAGGGTTTTTAATGGCTGACTGTTTTGGGATTGCCTTTGGGAGTGGATTGCCAGGTCCTTCTCCCATTTTTGCGGTGGTGGGAATTGAACTCGGGACCTCAGAGACTGCAGCGCAGCACTCTACCAACTGAGCTAAATCCCAGCTAAGACACCTTAGTGGCTTACTATGTTGTTTATCCTAGAAATATTTCATGTGTACTTGAGAAGACCATTTATTCTAATTTCAGTGGTGAGGTGTTCTATATGGCTGTAATGTCTAATTTGTTATATTATTCAAGACTTGAATTTCTTTATTAATCTTATATCTAGATATTCTATTTAATGATTGGAGTGGTGTGTTGAAGTCTTCACATATTACTGTAGCATTGTTTGCTACTGCTGCCTCTTCCTTTTTGTTTTTGTTTTTTGTTTTTTGTTTTTTGACAGATTCTTGCCTGAATGTCCTGAATACCTGTTGTCCAGAATGGCCTTGAACTCACGATCCTCTTGCCTCAGTCCCTCAAGTGTTTGATTCTTTCAATCTTGTTGGTTTGCTTTATATGTTTGGTCTCTGTTGTTAGGTTCATATATGTTTATGATTTTTATGTTTTAGTTTTGTATTGACACTTTATATATAGTATCCTGTTTCATTTCCAACAATCTTGGACTTAATATCTATTTTATCTAATATTAGGGTAGATTCCTCATCTCTATTGTGGATACTAATTTCATGGAATATGTTTTCCCATCCTTTCACTTTCAACATATTTATGTATTTGGATCTAAAGTAAATTTCTTGTCAATACCATATAGTTTTATCACGTTTCTGTAAAATCTATTTTGCCAACCTTTCATTTTTTTATTTGAGAGTGAATTGATTAACATTTAGAGAACTATGTATTCTCAAATCTAAATCACACCCTTTAAACAGTTTTAGAGGGCCACAAAATCAGATGTAGATCAGAATTCTGTGCAGGTTGGATTTGTGGTGAAGAACTTGTCAATCATGAATTCAATCTGCACTTGATTCTGATCTGCACCTGGTTTTGTGATCCTCTAAAACTGTTACAAAATTGTTTATTTGATTCAAAAATATATGATTGATACCTGGTAAGGAAGGGCTTCCTTCTGCCATTTTGCTATTTGTTTTCTATATCTCTTAAAGCTTTTTGTTCCTCATTCTGTTACTGCTTTCTTTTCTGTTTAAGTTCTTACAGTGTTCTATTTTGATCCCCTTCTCATTTGTTCTTGCATATATTTTAAATATTTTTGGTGGCTATTATGAGGATTACAATTAAAATCCTAAATTTATAACAACCTACTTTGTGGTGATACTACCTTAACTTCCGTAGCATACCAAAATTCTGCTACTGCAAATCCTTCCATATTATTGTTGTCATCATACATTATATTTTTATATGTTGTATGTCCAGGAACAGAGATTATGATTATTATTTTATTAATGTCTTTTAAATGTCATAGCAAATGCAAAAGAAGAATTATAAACAAACATATAATAATACTGGCTTTTTTTATGCAACTATCTTTATTAGAGCTCTATATTTCTTCATATTACTTAATTTAAAGTTGTTAACTAATGTCCTTTTGTTTCAACCTAAAGTAGTGCCATTAGTATTTCTGGTAGGGAAGTTCTACTAATAATGAGTTCCCTCAGTATTTGTTTTAATGTGTCTGTTTTAATTTCTGTTCACTTTTAAAGAATGTTTTCCCAGCTATAGAATTCTTGGATGACAATTTTTTCCCCCAGTACTTCAAAAATGTCATTTCATTCCCTTATGGCTTCTGTAGTTTCTGACAAAAAAATCAAGTGTTGATTTTAAATGAAGATTCTTTGCATTTATGATGAGTTGCTTCTCCTTTGCTTTTCCCTTTGCTCTTGGTTTTCAGCAATTTGGTCATAAGTTATTTTCATAAGGTTCTCTGGATTTATCCTTCTTGGAGTTTATTAAATTTCATGAATATGTAGATATGTGCAGTACCAAATTTGGGGAATTTTTGTCCATTGTCTCTACACATACTCTTTCTGCCTCTTTCTTTCTCTTGCCATCATCAGGATTCTCATCACATATATGTTAGTATGCTTATTGTGTCTCACCTAATTCTTAGATTTTGTTCATTTACCTCCAGATTCAGTTGTTCTTTTTCAATGTTTATTAAATCTGCAATAAAACCCCCTAGTAAGTGTTTTGTTTTACTTAATGTACTTTTTATTTTTATTATTTATGATTGATTCTTTTAAATCATTTCTCTTTATTGGTATTGTCTGTTTATGTATCATACTACTGCTTTCTTTTTTCTTTTACTTATTAAGACTGATGATTTAAAGTCTTTGTTCATTAAGTCCAATGTCTGTGCTCTCTCAGGTATAGCTTATGTTGCTTTTTGTTGTTGTTATTAATCATTTTTCTTATAGTTAAAAACCATAGGACTATAGTTTGCTATTCCTTTGCATATTTCACATTTTTAGCTTAAAGTTGGACATTTTAAATATTATTATGTGGTAACACTTGAAGTCAGATTCTTCTCTCTCCTCTAGGTTTATTTTTGTGGCTTTCTATAGGCTATGACTTTTTATAATAATTTTTAACATCTGAAATCTTTGTCATATTTGGTCCCTGAGATCTTTATTCCTTTAGCTTTTGTCTCAATAGAGAATAATCTGAAAACCAGGAGGAAAAGTTTTTTGAAAAGCAGGAAAGAAGAAGAAAGACAAAGATATAAGGAAAACAAAAATCTCTTTCTGTGTTTACAGATTGGCTCTTTACTGCAGCATTCATTCAATACTCTGACAGGCCATTTTTCAACTGTCTTAGCCTTTACTTCTTGCTTGTATTGAGCCTAGAGATCAACCAGAAGTGAAAGAATGTATTAGATATTTTGGGGGTTTATGCATGGCTTTTTAAATTCCCAGTATACACAGATTCAACACATACCTAATTTTCCCAAAGGAATTTTCTCCCCAGATTTTCTTTCTCTCGGCTTCGTGAACTCTGTTGTTTGCCTCAACCATGATCTTTTATCCTAGGTAGCTGTGACTTGTCTAGATATACCTTAAGCATGTCCCCACAAATGTTCATATATTAGAAGCTTGGTCCCCAATGTGGTGATATTGGGAGGTGATTTAACCTTTAAGAGATGGAGCCTAGTGAGAGCTTCTTAGGTCAATTATGGGTGTAGGGATTAAGACATTTCTCATGAGCTCCCAGGATCTCTGGTTTCCTGCCTCATGTGATTTCTTGCTTCCACATATACTCCTTCGTTGACTCCCTGGGGTGGTCACTAGAACTGAGCCAATGCCAGTACCATGCCCTTGATCTCCCAAAACAAAAACCTCTTTTCCTTTATACAGTTATCCTGCCTTAGATCATTCTTGGAATAAAAAAAAGATGAACTAATATACCTTAAAATATTTTCAAGGAATTCTTACAGTTTTTCTTCCTTGAATGAATTCCAAGTTAGGGACACAAAGTAACATGATTTGCAATGTTTCCCCACAGAGGGATCCCCCATACAGGCTGGGACAAGTACAATTCCTTGGGAATAAGGTCTCCTTTGCTTCCTTCAGCTCCAAGGACCAGAGTTACACACTTGGGAAACTAGCTACAGTACAAAAACCTGTTGTTAAGGCCTGCAATAAGAGCACATACAAACATCACAAACCTTTCCTCACATTTTAAGGCTTCCTTTTTGTGTGTCTGTATGTATTTTCTCTTAGAGCTGTCCACTCTGTCATGTTCACCAATGTCGTTTGCAATTTATTTTGCAGGACTTAGAATATCACATGGCATGACATATACTGTCCCTTGAATAATATATATATATATTTATAGGAATGTAATTTATAGGAATAGTATTCCCTATTTACGTCTTTTCCTCTTACTTAATTATCTACCTGTATTTTTTTTAGAGTATGTGAACTCAAGACCTTTTTCTTTTTTTCTCTTTGAGCCCAAGTTATCACATGTGCTAGGCTAGTGCTTCCCCATACTAGCACTTTACCACTGTGCTTCCCTGCTAGCCCTTATTTGATCTTTAATTTTGAAGCAAAATCTTGCTAAAGGCTGCCTCTGGCCTCAAACTGGCAATCTTCCTTCCTGCCTCACCCTCTGAGTCATTGGGATTATAAGAATGTGCCACATGCCCAGGTCAAGGTCTTATCTTTACTTTGTGAAATCCATTACCCACCATCAAAGAGATATATCCAAAGTAGACTCAATAAATATGTTTTTGAAATATACCCTATTTTTTTCTTTCACTCAGTTTCAGATTGAATAAAGCAAAATGAGAGTTTTAGAAATAATCCCTGTGTAAGCTTTAAAAAATCTTGGCAGCTAAAAATCAATTCACATTGTTGGCCAAGGGAAGATTTTTTTGAGTAATTGAAATATAAAATCCTGTGAAATTAAAAGAAATTGTTTTATTGGTTGAATTTTTGTGCTGAGAAAAAGTTACCATTAAGCCTTCAACCCTTTATTATTAGAGATAAGTGGAAATTAATTTTTCTTAGGCATTTTGAAAATGTTAAGCTTTAATATTAGACTGCTACTTAATGCTTTATAAACTGGAGGTTAAGAATAATTTGGGAGGGAAGTGTTAATGTATAAATTGCAAATAAATTCTCATATTGGATGGTCTTAACGATTAGAAAGCAACATTAATAGAAGAAAGGAATTAAGAAATATAAAAAAAATTTAAGAAAAATAAGACAAGGAGTAGCTTTTGATGAAACTTCATCCTGGATTGCCCTGGTAATGAGACTGAAAGTCCTAAAGGAGAAAATTTTGTTTGGATTTGGGAAGACTGGAGATATTTCAGATAAAATAATTCCTTTACCCCCAATTCCTTTTTTTAACAAGAAAAGAAAATGTACATACATTCATTGTGTCCCCATGAGTGGAAGTGGAACACAAAAGGCCACCTAAAGGATGAAATTCCTATAAGGAGTTTTCTGATCTACGTGTATCAACCAGTCAGAACTTACATTTAATTAAATTTGCTGGACTGGTGGTGGGTATGCACTACAATAGAATGTTTTAAGGAAAGAGTGCCCGCTTCAAATTTAACTTTGAATTTCCTGGCCCTAATCCATTGGTGTCACTACTTCAGTGTTCTTTAAATGGAGGATTTTCTATTTAATTTCCTTTCAGGGGAGACATAAAAACCAGTTTCTTTTCCAGGAAACTGCCAAAGAGTCTCCCTCTGCTTTATTAAGTAAATAATTGCATTTTTAGTAGAGAAATGTAATCTGAGTGGTAACACATTAAAACATCATAGTGTAAATGTGCAGATGAAGAACATAAAAATTAAACAACTATTAGACTATTAATAGTATTTTTATATATTTACATACATTTTTGAGCTTAGTGGGAAATTGCTAATTATAGGAGGAAATATAAATACTAAAGTTAAATATAAAAATCCTGAATTATCTAAAAATCCATTTTCCCTTTCATTCTTTGTATTAATTACAATTTCTACTTTCATATTTTGTGATTTTGAACAATTTATACTGAACTTCTTCACACTGAACATCAAAATTATTTTTGTTAGCCTTAGAAATAATAACTTTCATCATATTTGTCTGCCTTTATTTGAATTATTGCCTTTTTATCCTTAGTAATAGGATATTTTAAATGTTGGTTCTTTTCTAATAGCGTTTAAATTGAGTTGCCCTCAATTTACATATTTGACTAGTAAGCAGTTACTATATTGAGATTATTAGAAATAATCAAGTATTTAAATACAGAATGAAACTTTTAGAACTATGTGATAATTCTACAGTTATTATTTTCAAGAGGCCATTGACATTGCCTTCAACTGCAAGACTTTGGCTTGTATGTTCTCTCTTTTTGGATTAGTCTTTCAGTATCTAGTTAAATCCTTCTCATTCTTCAGATTTTTTTCTAGCACTGCTACTGTTTTTATTACTGTATTATGGCCCACATGCATACATACTTGTGTTTTTTTTCTCCCTGTAATAGTAAATGATGATGGGGTACAGAGTAATACAGCATTGGCTTTTTCAATTATGCAACCATTACTTTACTTCTGGCTACACTTTCATCATCCCACAAAGTTTATAGAGTCTTATGGCTGACATGTAGTAAAACTCAAATGCATATTTGGGTTATGTTCCCCTGTTTTTCCAATGTACTCATGAAGTTACATTGTTTACATTGAGATTATCCTCTCCCCCTTTATCCTTATACATTAATTCTCCTCCTCATCCCACCTTCCATAATCTTTGCTTCCTTCTGCTAGTTGCCTCTCTCCTTTCTACTCTTTATATTGTCCTTTTTTCACTAAATTTAATTGTGCATTTTTTATATATCAACTTATGTATAGGATTTTTTCTTCCTTTAAGTAAGATTCAGCTCCCACATATGAGTGAAAACATATGGTATTTCTCTTTTTGAGCCTGTGTTCATTCTCTTAAGATGATGTTCTCCAGTTCCATCCATTTTGCTGCAGATGACATTATTTCATTTTTTATTACTGAGTAGTATTCCATTGTGTATATGTACCATAAGTTTTTTTTATCCATTCGTCTGTTGATGGGCACCTTGGTTGGTTCTAAATCCTTGCTATTTTGAAAAGTGCTGTGTTGAATATGGAGATGCAGGTGTCTCTGTGGTATGATGACTTGTCTCCCTTTGGGTATATTCCCAGTAGTGGTATAGCTAGGTCGTATGAGAGTTCTGTTTATATTCTTCAGATTTTTATCTCAGGCAGAAATTACTCTGGAATGCCTTCACTTGCATCTCTGGCCACTTCAGCTGCCCCTACTTCTGTATATTATGATAACATATCCCCTTTTCTGTGGCCTTCATAATAGTTTCCAGTTCAACTTCTTTGTGATCATTTAATATCCATCCTCTCCCACTAGCCAGCCACACTGGGAGCTTCATGTGGGCAGAGATCTTGCCTAATTTTGTCCACTGTCATACTCCTTGAACCCTGTGTAGGGTCTAGTACAGAGACAGTTTCCAGGAAGTGCTGCTGTTACATAATGTAAAACATGGTTCTCTTAAACACCACTACATGCTGTCCTATTTTATGTTGTCCTGAGAACTCAAAGTAATTTCACTAGAAAAAAATTATTTACTATATATGAAAAATAAATCTATAATCTATGATGTCAAATTGCTCATTTATTCACCATTTATTCATTTGTTCTCTCATTCAATGACCTTTGCTGAAATCTTACTCAGTTGGCTACAGTTTTGTTTTTCTATGACTAAAGCCATACCACCCTAGTGCCCTATCTCTTATGATCTCAGAAGTTAAGCAGGGTCAGGCCTGGTAAGGACTTGGATGGGAGACCACTTGGGTATACAGGGTGCTGTAATCTTGGGAGAAGGACTCGGTAGCCCACTCCCAAAGCAATCAATCAGACATTGAAAACACTATGAATAGTAGAGAAGCACTGACATAGTGCTGGCCATGGCACAATGTCGGAGAGTGTTTCCTTCCGTTGTGTATAGGATCGCTATAAGTCAGACTCAACTCGATGGCACCTAACAACAACATGATGTATAACAAGTTATTCAAAACTTAATATTTTAAAACAACAAGTGTTTTATTATTTCTGGAAGATTCTATGAGTCAGGAATTTAGACTGTAAGGCAGGGATGAACTGTCTATGGTCCTTATGATGCCTTGGGGAGGTAAAGCCTCTAAGTTGGTATCTTACTTACTTTTCTGGCTCCTCAGCAAGGGTGACTGGAATGGCTTGGGGGCTGTGGGGCTGGAGCCTTGCTACTTCTTATCCGCTAGGTTTCTTATTTTGCTCTATGTGCTTTCAGACCTCTCAGTGGTCTTTATAGCTTACTAATTTATTTTTTACATGTCAGCTCAGGGCTCCTAAGAGAATCACTGCATCATGTTCTATTTGAGTGACAGACCAGCCCAATTTAAGAGAAGGGCCCTAAAAACAGAGAGGTTTGTTGGGGATGCCAAAGAATAGATTACCATAGTTTTTGTGATAGAAAGTGCAGTAACATTTGTTTTCAGGGAACTCACAGTACACTAGTGAGAGAAAGACAAGGAAATCAGTAATTATAGAACCAACTTGTCATTGGTATTAAGAGTGTGGCTTTGGGCAGATTGTGCTTGACTTCTAACTCACGACTCACTTTACCTTAGTCTGCTATCTCTCTGAGTCCCGATTTTTAAAAAATTTTCCTTCTTTCCATCATTCCTTCTTTTCTATCTTCCTTCCTTCCTTTCTTCTTTCTTTCTTTTTCTTCTTCTTTTTTTATTTTTTCTTTTCTTTTCTCTTCTTTTTCTTTGGACAGTCTTGCTATTGTAGCCCAGGCTAGCCTCAAACTGATCTTTCAGCCTCAGCCTTCTTAGTGCTGGGATTACATATATGGCCCTTGTTTCTTATCTGTACAATTACTTACACAATTTGGAGAGATTGTGTGGGAAAGAGTGTACTATAATGAATAGAGAATATATATTCTTTTCAAATACAGGGAACTTTTAAAATAGACTGTAAAGGAAGTCTTATGTAGCTTCATAATTTTTCCCCTTTTTTATGGAGCTGGGGGTTGAACCTAGGGCAATTGCTTTCCCACTACCACTGAGCTACAACCCAGGCCTAAATTTTTTTTAAGTAGTTGTTTGGATCTTTTATCTTTCCTAATCTCCTTGGGTGGGTTTGTAATCATTATTCTAGAATTGGAAAGCTCAGTATATCCCCTTTATTTATAAATCAAGTTCATCCTCTCATGATCTCATCCTATGCCCAGTTATCCCTCCCAACCTCCTCCACCTTCCCAGAAGAAGGTTCTGAACTCTTTATATAGTTCATTTGAATGAGTCCTCTTGCATTATTTTAATACCTCAGGAATGGAATCAGGAGTACTTTCATGTATGCTGCATAGTTGAGTCTGAGCGGAACCCTCTGTTCTAGAAGTTAGGCCTCCAAACAGATTCCTGGCTCACCTCACTCTCCTCACACTTAAGACTTTAATAATGCAAATACTTCCATGTCTTTTTAGTGTGTTTCTCCAATGTTTCTGTTTAACTTACTGGTTTGATTCTTATTTCCACTACTGATATCACTAAACTTAATATATATCAGCTTCTCAAAAGTAGCAAAAGCTAAAACAAAACTAAAGGTAGCACACATGCAAATGAAAACTATTGACTAGTCTTAACTAAGAACATTAATGCAGATATCTGAAATAAAATATTACCAAGGTACATTTAGTAGTAGCTATAGTACCACTACAATGTGACCATGTATGTTTCAAGACAACTAACTAAAAACACTAATTGTACCATGGGAATGAAATGTGGTTTAGAAGTTGATAGGAAAATGTTTATATAATATCACCTGTGTCTTTTGTCTTTTTAATGGTATATAATTAGCCATTCTGGGTTAAAACTGATCAGATTCATATGTGTTAGAGAAGGGAAGTGTATTAGATTGTTTCTTTGCTTTTCTTATTCAGACCCTCTCAACATTACATCCAGTTCTCAGCTCTCCTTTCCCTCCTGCCTATTTATTTCTTATTTACTGTAGATGTGCAGCCTTCTGATAACATACCTCTGGTTTTTGTAGGGTTCTATGAGGTATTCTCCAAATGGCTAACTAATTAGGCTTTTAAAAAGTTTTCAACCTAGGATTTAGTTTCATCCAGTCCATGTCCAGGCAGATAAAGATATGACTGAAAGATTTCATTGGTTCTCTTTACTGTATATTTTTTTTACTGATTGTGCCTGATTCTACCATGGCTTTATAACTCTGTCTCCAGTGTAGTTTCTTCATTAGAAGCATTTTCCTTCCTGGTACATATCAAAATTTATTTTTAGTGACCCATACTTGAGTCTTTAAGTCTGGAAATCTTATAGTTCCAAAGGCTCCTTAAACCTACAAAAGACTTATAAAGTCTCTAAGAGACACATGGGAAAACAATCATTGGCATACTCTTCTTGACAGATATTTTGGTAAAAGATAAGAAAATAAAGCAGCAAGTATTGGTTGCTCATTCAGCAGCCTTGTTTTCTGAGACTACAAATTACCATGTGAAAAACACAAAGGAAATATTTAGTGGCCTTCTATTTCCATGTAAATATCTATCCGGTAAAAGTTGGCATATATATGTTTAATTTCTTTCCTATTTTTAAATATGAGATTTAATTCATTTGGATTATAATACCTTCTTCCATAAGTTCTTCAGAACAAAATAGATTATATTATTTATAAAGGTAATGGCAAATATTATGTATTATCTGCAGTTTTTTTGTAAATGTGTGCTTTAAAATTGAGTTGATTGGGAAAGGTACTATTTGAATCTGCTTTGTTTATATGGAAAATAATATTGTTTACTATTTTTTTCCATATCCCCATCCCTACCCCTGCACAGATAAACACTAAATAATTTGTTTCTGTTGAGGTAGCACAGAAATAATCACGGCTTCAGGACAAATACCCATAAAGCAATGACTTAGGATGTGCCTTTTTGTAGAAAAGGTTAATCTACCTTATTATTGGCATAATTAGAACATCTTGAAAATAAAGATTCACAGTTTCTATGCAAAGTGCTTCTTTAATTATGCGGTGAGAACATGCCTAAATACAGAAGATGCTTACCTTTAGGTGTAGTAGCCACCCTTACATGGTGCCACATTAGCTCTGCATGTACCTACATGCTCATTGTTTTGTTTATTGTAGGCTGTCCTCAGGGAATAATGTGTTACAAATGAATAAATATTTTGTATGTACATAAGCAATTTTATTTGAGATACCAAATTAAATGGCTGTGAATTTGCTCATAAGAATATCTTTTGTTTAAAAAAAAAGATGATCATTTTATTACCTTAGTACTTTATACTCAAAATAGGAATCTAAAGATTAAATTATTTGCTTGTGATTGTGTAAACGCTGAAAATATATATTGTATTACATGTATAAATTGTTGTAAGAAGTAGTATCTTATTAAATGTTGAATTCTAGTTGTACTTTTATCTCCAGCTTTCTTAGGCCTTAATGAATTGATTTCTTTGAACATTTTACAACTTCTAATAAACTACTTTTCTAAAAATTCTTACAGATCAAAAAAATTTAACTAGTTTCCTTAATATACAAAAACCTTCAGTACAATTGACCTGCTGACCTTAATTCCCAGGAAACTGTCACATTACTTCTTTACCCTTTTGTCTAACTTAACAATGTGACCCAAAATATGCCAGGCTTTAAAGTTTCTCAGCATTGTAAGGTCAATCTTTGGTCACCATAGTTACAGTTTAGATCCATAGGTCAAAGGTCAAATAGATTAATGATGTCAGACACGTCTTTAAATGGTTCTAAAACTACTTCACCATGTGATAAACAGCTGAGCATATTTGATATGACAAAAGTATTTTTCAGTATTGTTAATAAGATCTTTGGAGACATCAGAAAGCAAAGAATTTTCTATAAGAACTTGCAGTTTTGGGCTATGGAGTCAGCAATAATAGTTGACTATTAGATTTCTAGCATCAGATGCAGACTGAAAATTAAGTATGTTAAACAGTTCCGAGTACAGTTTTCTGCACATATTTGTGTTTTGTTTGTCTACCTATCTGTCATCAATGTAACTGATCATCTACCTACTTATAAAAACAGGTGCCCTGTTCATTTGGATGTAAAACAAAAACTTCCTGATAAAAAGTGTTTGTTTTGTGTGTGTGTGTGTGAATGACACATGGTCTCTTTTCTCCTCATTTGCAAAATATGCATTTATAACAGTTACATTTATTTTAAAAAGTCTGTTTGGTAAATCCTGTTTACATTAAAGATCAGGTATATCTCTATCTGTATTTTATCTCTAAACATCTTATCTTATGGCCTTAGACTCCCTGGTTACAGATCTTTGATTCAATATTAAATTAATTTTTTTCCCTTTTCTTTTCTTTTTTTTGTATGTGTTCCAAAAGGAATGATCTCCTGCATTGTGAATTGGATTAGGATGAAAGAAAGAAAGAAAGAAAGAAAGAAAGAAAGAAAGAAAGAAAGAAAGAAAGAAAGAAAGCGAGCAGGAGGGAAAGCAAAAACATAAAATCCTATATTAAAGTGAGCACTACTTCTAGAGAAATTCAAATGTCAATTTTTTATAGATAAGAGATACTATATAAATCATTTTAATCAAAACAACAGAAATATATTTAGAAATCCTGAAGCTAAAATATTAAATTTAAAATTATTATTAAGATATAAGCATATTAAAAAATAACCAGATTATGACTTTTAGACATACATTATACCATAGAATGCTTTCTTAAAAGTCCTACCAGTATGGAATTTTGTAGCCAGTAGACAAAAATATGTTTAAGCATCAGGCTTGGGTTAAATTAAATGTTAAAATATGCCCCATTTCTGAAGTTTTTGTCTCCCATGTGTATTTTGCGCAGTTGTAAGATTTTAAGCTTCCTGGAGCACTTGCTCTTGATCACATACTGTAAAGGTAGACAAAGGAGAGAGCTGCAGGTTTAACAGCTGGGAGGTGTTAATATTGCATTCAATAGCAAAGAAGGGGGGGTTGGGGATTTTCTAGGTGAAACAGAGATTGGCAGCTGGGTGGAGGTAAAAAGTCCTGGAGGCTGAGAAGAGCTGGTTGTCTGTGAGTTTCAAGTGACAAGCTAGCTTTCATGTGAATGAATGGATTGTCTCCAGTCTTCCTTTCAATTCAGTGAAAATTGTTGCCTTGTGGATATCATGGAAACCAACTACTCAGCAAAGACAGTAATTGCTGACCTGTTTGGCAGCACATAGGGACACTGGTTCAACAAATTGATGGAGTATTCTGTTTGGTCATTATGCTAGGAGAATGGCAAATCAATATTTAACTACCCTTTGAAGAAATTATACCATTGAAATGCTGGTTTTGTATAAAATTGTTTGTTTTTGTTATTAGGTGCCTCAAAATAAAAGAAAAATTATTTGTTTCAAATATAGGAAAAATTTGAAGGCAAATAAAATACCAGGTTGAGTTTGTGTTTCAGAATCTGAAATACCATCCTATTTCTGTAAAAGTTGATATGTGTGTTTATAGATTTCATCCTCTTAATACATCATTAAGGTAGGTAAACTGACCAATACTTAATATCTATTTGTCAACAACTTGGAATTTTGAATATTACAACTTATTTACTCTTCCTCCTAATGTAATTATTTTCTTGTTCACTTCCAATGCCTTTTAATTTATTTTAATTTTGCCAATTTGTACATTTATACTCTTGGTTAGTATCCTTGTAGAAATGTACATATTTTGCTACTGTTGGAGCTTAAAAGCAGTTTTCTATCCTGGTTGCCCTTTAAAACCACCTGAACATAATTTCCAGACCACCTAAGGCTAGTTGAAATACAGTAGTATAATTGAAAGAATATACCCTTTGGAACCATGCTTCTTTTGGGCTCCAACTCTATCACTTAATAGCTGTGTGATGTTGAGCAAATTATTCCTGTGTCTGCTTCCTTATCAAAAAGAAAATAATAATACTGTTCAGTTTGAAGGGTTTTATGAAGATTTTACTGTCAAAAAATCTAACCTACTCTTTGGTACATAGGAAACATTCATTTAAAGGTAAAAATAAATAATAATAAATAACCCTCTCTCCAATTAGCTTGCTGTGAGAACTTGGGTAAGTAAATTGGACTTTTCAGGTACCATTTTTTTCCCCCTACAGAATGTAGTTTAACACTTGCCAATTTTGAAGATTCTTTGTTGTTTTTAGATGCTGTCAAGTCAGGTCCAACTCATAGTGATCCCAAGTACAGCAGAATGCAACACTCCCTAACACCGTGCCATGCCCTGAACTTTGTCCGTACTTCTATGCTTTTTTTTTTTTTTTTTTTTTTTTTTTTTTTTTTTTTTTTTTTTTTTTTTTTTTTTTTTTTTTTTTTTTTTTTTTTTTTTTTTTTTTTTTTTTTTTTT
>VMDO01020683.1:0-36983 GCA_007922755.1 Pedetes capensis
ATTTAACTAAAGAATTATTTTTGGAAGGGAAAGAACATAAAGCATTATGCACAAATATGTAAGCTATTAAAATAATGTCTTGATATTATATGAACTATTAAAATCATTGCTATTATTGTTTTTTTCTCTTTTTGAACTCATTTGATGTCTTCATATAGTTACTGTATTTTCTCTTGACTATTGTTTCAGTGTTCTCTCCTTGTTATCTTTTTTAATCAGTTTCTGAGTGTTAGCCTTCCTTTTCTGTTCCTTTTCTGCCTTCTTCCTTCCCTCCCTTTTCCCTCCCTCTTTCCCTCTTTCTCTTGCTTTCTTTCTTCCCCCCCCTCCTTCCCTCCTATCCTTCCATCCTTCTTTCCTTTGCTCCCCTTCCTTCTTTCCCTTCTTCCTCTCTTCCTCTTTTTTCCCTCTTTCTCTCTTTGAGATGGGATCTTTCTATGTTCTCAGGCTGGCTCTGACTTTTGGGCTCAAGTGAGTCTCTTGCCTCAGCCTCCTGAGTGGCTGAGACTACATATGCATGCCCCCATCCCTGATAGATGACCCATTCTTGATCTCTTTTATTACTCTGATGTTAGGTAATGTCTTCCATTTCTATGATTTTATAGTACTAACCATATTCCCACAATTTTCATTTTATTTGTCTGAGGCCTCACTTTTAAGATCCAGAATCATTTATCCATTGTTTATTTATCAACACCCTTGAGTCTCTTTCAGAGTTCACCCTTAATTGTACCTCTCCTTCAAAAAGCAAAACAAAAACCCCACCTATAGCAACAACAACAATGATCCAATTCCACTTCCACCCCTTTGTTGGATAACATCATTAATGGGTCTAGACCTGAGTGTGTGGGCTGTCCTTGATTTATAGTTCTCATTTATCCCCCTTAGCCCATCCCTTGCCCTTTCCTCTTATATACTAGTTTCAAAATATATTTCAAATTCTATTCATTTTATCTTTCCCCATTCTTGGAATCTTAATTCATGCTACCATTTATCTATCTCTGGGACCACTGCATTATTTATGAGTATTTAACACTAGGTATTACATGGAATAACAAATTAGGCCTAATTTTGTCTTTAGGATTTCAAATTAATTGTAAGCAGTAAATTTCAACTATCAGGATTCTGAAATTACAAGAATAAGAGAAAAAACTCTAAATATATAAGAATCAGGAACTTTCTAATCTAAGGACAGTGACTTTATTTTCTCTCTCAGTAGAACTATATGATGCTTGAGTATCCAGAGGAGGTAAGCCAGAGTATTGAGAAATTTTAAGTTCAGATTTTCATTCCTATTACTTCTGTCTGCTGTTTTATTAAGTTATTCAGAATCTTAGGGTGGATGGAAGAATCTAATTTTCATATTATATAATAGTAGGTAATGTTTTCTTTGCCAACTAGAAAATTTTACATGAGAATGAGAACAGTGTCTCTCCCTCTCCTTCTCTTTCTTCTCTCTCTACTCATATATTAACACATGTATATTATTCATTAATACATGTATATTATTGTTACGAATAGGGAATTTGCTCTATTGCTAGGTAAATAGGTCTTATCCCTTATCATGAGGAAGTTTAGCATTTTTGTTAGGAGGCTGTTCTTGTGAGAGCAGATCAGATTCTAAATGAAGTACAGTGGCCTAAGCTAGACTTGAGATGTTCTCTCTGATAGACGTACATAATATTCTTATGTTTTAAAACAAATAAGTATAATAAACAAGCATAAGCAAAGCATATTTCTATGATACATTAACTAATTTGATAATTATTTAGATAGTGGTTCTCAACAGGGATTGGAGGTTGCACCTTAGGGGACATATTTTGGCTATCAGGGCTAGAGGGTGCTACTGGCATGCAGTGGATAGATACCTGGGATGCTGCTAAAGGGCCAGCAGTGCCCAGGACAGCCCCCCACAACAGTTCCCAGCCTAAAAGGTTCATAGTACTGAAGTTGAGAAACTATTTTAGAGCATTTTTCAACCTAGCATATGGGTTAAAAAATTCAAAATTTTGTTTAGCAAATAAACTTTTAATGATTTTAATAACTCCAGTTTGATTTTTGTCAAAACTTAAATGAATGAGAGTATATTTATGTGTGCTTGGCATAATTTTGGAGAGGAAAGAATCAAGGATGAATACTAGGTGTCTGTCTTTAGCAACCCACCAGGAAGATGTTGGTGACATTTTCTGAGATGGGAAAAACAGGGATGTAAAAAAATATTTTCATTTTATAGTTGTAAAATTTGAGGTGCCTGAACCATATCAAGGGGGAGTCCCAAAGGTCAACATAGCTATTCAAACCAAGCATGTTGGCATTTGCCTATAATCCCAGCACTTCAGAGGTGGAGGAAGGAGAGTGAGAGTTCGAGGCCAGCAAGGACTATACTTTGAGACTCTGTCTTCAAAAACCAAAAATACAAAAAATAAAAAAGAGAAAAAAATTAAAAATTTAGGTATATCTTTAATGTGTAATGTATCAGTATGTACATGTAATTTGGCCCTGAATTTGGAAGAAATCACCCAGTAGGTTGTGTGTCTTAAGAAGGTAAAGAGTACCATCTGTCGTAGCTCTTGGGAACACCAACATTTGTGTTTTATGTAAAGGAAAATCTAGTCAAAGAAAGGAAGAAGTAGTGAGAGAGATAATAGGAGAGACCCAGAAGGCTAGTCTTCAAGGCCAATGAATGAGAATGTTTCCAGATGATTAGAGTGGCTGTTGATATGAAGGTTGTTCGTAACCTTAGTGGATGTGAGAGTGTATAGAAACCAAATTGTAGTGGGTTGCTAAGCCCATAGTAAGTAAGAAACTTAGTTGTGTTGTGGGTTTGTCTAAATTTGGTTGTGGAGAAAGAGGGAAATGGAAGGGAATGTGAAATTAAAGAAGTTTTTTTTAATCAGAGAGAATTTCTCATTGGTATTTTTGTAGATATATATTGTATTTGGGTGTTAGAAACCTTGAAGCATATTTCATAAATATGATTTTGAAGTACATTTTGTTAATAAACTTTTATGTAGGTGTATTTCTAAATATTATTTGCCTTCAAGGTACTTGTGGCTAAAATTTTATAATATTTTCAATAGTTTCTTAGATTTTTGAGTCATTCACTAAGTATGGAAGTAGTTCTGTTAATTACTGTGGATATAGGTGTATGTTTGACATTCAACCACTATTTTTATTTTCCAGATCTTTCCAGAAATCGTTTTACAGAAATTCCTTCTGATGTGTGGCTATTTGCACCTCTTGAAACGTTAAATTTATATCATAATTGCATTAAAACCATTCCTGAAGCCATTAAAAACCTGCAGATGTTAACATACCTTAACATTAGGTAAGGAAAAAATTCTTTAAAATATAAAATTTGGTTTTGCTTATGGTTGTAATCTTTCTTAGTAGCAAAGGAGTGTGTTTAGTTTGGCTATCTAGCCTATATTTATCTCAGCAATATTTTATTTGTATTTTGTATACGTTTGCTTTGTAGGCTTTTAGTCTTGTTCAGAGCAGTGTTTCTCAAACTTTAATAGGCAGGAACTACCTCGGGATCTTGTAAAAAGCAGATTCTGATTCCTTAGGTTTGCTGTGGGGCCTCCATTTTGAACGGGTGCCCTGGTAATAACCATGCCTCACTTTGAGTAGTAAGGCTTTTACACCTCACTTTGAACAGTAAGGCTTTAGCCATAAATATTTTCCTGAAATACTAGCTCCATAATACAGGTTCATTTTTATGGATCCTTAGTTACAGTGAACCATTATAAAGGAACACTACTTAAAGTTATTTTTTATCACTGTCATGATTTGTTGCTATTTCAAGAATGGATAGATTGAAATGTGGTTTTTGGAAGGTTTGGAAGTGTATGACAGTGGATCTTTGTGCATAATATGTGCTATCTATGTGCCAGGCAGTATTCCCAGTGTTTTTTCCCTATTATCTCACCTAATATACCAACAGCATTTTGAAATAGATACTATTATTATCCTTGCATTACTGGCAATGATAATACTACTGAGGAAACTGGGTCAAGCTATTTTTCCAAAGTCATACATACAGTCATCTCTTGGTGTCTGTAGGGGTCTGGTTCTTAGAGTCCCCACAGATAATAAAATCTCTGCGTGTTCAATTCCCTTATTTAAAATGGCATAGTTTGTGCACATGATCCACACACATCATCCCCTATTCTTTGTATCATCTGTAGTTTAATTATCATACTTAATACAATGTAAATGGTATGTAAATAGTTGTCATAGTGCACTATTTAGTGAGTAATGACAAAAAATGACAAGAAAAACGTCTAGTGACTGAGGGAGGAGGGTCATCATAGGGTAAGGGGGAAGTTAATGTGAGCAATGTACATTGAAATGCATGTGTGGAAATGTCATAATGAGATCCATTAAGTTGTACATTAAAGATTACTAATAAAAAAGTTAAAAAAGAAAAAAGTCTGTATATGTCTGATACAGATGCAGATTCTTTTTCTGAGTGTTTTTGATCCATGACTTATTGAATCCACTGAAGTAGAACCCATGAATATGAAAGACGGACTATATGTACATCAAATGATTCTGACTGCAGTGTTCTCATTCTTAGCTCTTATCCTATATTTATAAAAGAGTGAATACTCAATATGTATAAGAGAAACATTGCCCTGCCAATTGAGTGACCTTGCATGGAAATATATATAGTGACTTAATTTTAGAATTATTTTCTTTTCTCTTCCTTTTTGTTGGAGATGGCTTAGAAGGGATAATTTCATCCTCCCCATTCACCAAGTTATTTAAGTTCTCATATATGGAAGTAGTAAATATAGTCAGTGTATCTAAATAATAACACAGTATTCCTTGGGCTGGCTTCGAAGAGTTTGAGGAAAGTAAGATATTTCTAAGTTGTGTCTTTGTTTTTATTTCATTTTCTTTTATGGAAAAATGTGATTTACAAAAATACTGATTTACATGTCTGTATTAGCATATATGGGGTATCTTAGAACAGTTACACTAAAATTTCCTCCAAGTCTATCCTATTTTGATTTCTTGATTTTTGTTTACAGTTACAAACATTTTTAAAGAAACTATGTTAAATAACAATTGTTCTAGTGGCTGATTTCCTTTGGTCATCTCTAAAACGTAGTAAAAAAGTAATGATTAATTGCTTTGTATGAAGAAACTAGATTCTGGTGAAAGATATCTGTACTGACTTGATTAACATGCTTCTTAAGGGAAGAAATAAACTGATTTTGAATATTTTTTGGCTTAAAGGATAATTAGAATGACATTGCTTTTATTTTCTTATTTATTATTTAATTTTGGTGAAATTGTCTTAATAAACTTCTAAGCTTTTAACTCTTTTCCTATATACTGCTCCCCTTTTTAGTCTATAGCCATACTACCCTGGTGTCTGATCTTGTCAGATCTCAGAAGCTAAGCAGGGTTGGACCTGATTAGTCCTTGAATGGGAGACCACTTGGGAACACAGGGTGCTCTAGACTTGGGAGAAGGACTTGGCAGCCCACTCCCTAAACCATTAGCCATTGAAAACCCTATGAATAGCAGAGAAGCATGGTATAATGTTGGATAGTGTTTCATCTGTTGCATAGAGGGTTGCTATGAGTCGGATCCCACTTGATGGCACCACCACCACCGTTATTTCCCTTTTTTAGGAGAATGTTGGTGAAAGATCCTTATGTGTTCCAGTACAAAAGGGCCCAGACTGATCATTTGCCCAAGAAGCCTGCTTGACCCTGACAGTATGAAGGATTGTGACAGCCCCATAGTGTATTTGACATTCTAGCAGCTGGGCCAGGATTACTAGTTGAGGAGCATTTTTTTTAAGTCTGTTTGTGCCATGTGATTAAAGTGATTTTAGTGTTCTTGGATGTGTTCTGTAGGGATAAGTTGGGGTGAAGAGTCTTGAAACACTCTTGCCTTGAGTAACACTGAGTTTTTGTTATTGTGTGCATCATACAAAATGCTGGTATAAGTCTGTAAATATCACTTTTTTTTCTTTTCTTTTTTTTTTTTTTTTTTTTTTTTTTGCGGTACTGGGGGTTGAACCAGGGCCTCGTGCTTGCATGCTCTGCAAGTGCTGGACCACAGAGCTGCACCCTCAGCCTATCTTTTTTACTTTTTGAGACAGGGTTTCTCTAAGTTATGCAGACTGCCTCTGGTCTCTAACTTGTCATCTTCCTGCCTCCGCCTCCTGAGCTGCTGGGATTACAGGCTTGCGCCACTGTGCCCAGGCCCAGCTTAAATGTCACTTTGAAAACAGGAAAAATAATAGCTTATTGCTTGTCGTGCTTGTTGTTATGTAAATGAAATGGAACCTTCTGTATATTTTGATAGGCTCATTTAGATCAGTCTTCATTGACATTAAATTTGACCATGGTGGTTAGAGGGCAAGGATCCCAAGCCCATACTGCTTGGGTTTGAATCCTGGATTTCTCCCTTATCAGCTCTGTGACTTTGAGCAGTTTACTTAATCTCTTTGTGACTGTGTTTTCATCTGTAAAATGGGGATCCTGATAGTATCTATCCTCCTAATGTAGGTTATTGTGAAAGTTAGTTGAGTTAATTCATGTGAAAGTTGACTGGCCCATAGTCAGTACTCAATAATCTTAGTTGTTATTGTATTTAAATGCATCCATAGGAATGTTACATCAACTTTGAGCTGAGAAAAAGGTGCTAATAGGCTGTTCTACTGTAAATTGTAATAAGAAATTGTGAGTTTGGGTTGCTGCATAGTTTTAAAGGTTATAATCTGATCCATTCTTTCATAAATTCCAACATAGTACATGCAAATTCATCCTTGGAGGCTTTCCCTGGTTAGAGGCATGGAGGTATTGAATATGCTGAAATTATACTGGAGAGCAAAGTTGTAGTATTCTCTAGCTCAGAAGAACCACCTTGAGCTTTTGAGCACAGATGATGTGTAGAACAATATCACAGCAGCACAGACTTTGCAGTCAGATTTGCATTTGAATCTTTGCTGTGACTAGGCAAGTCACTTAACCAGTTTTACCCTTTATTTTCTTATTTGTATAATAGAGATAATACTACTTGTTTTGTTAGGTTAGTGTGAGGATTAAATAAGACAGTGCATGTATAGAATTTACTGTGCATGATATAAAGTGAACACTCATTAAATAGTACTTGTTACTTAGAGAAATCTTGTTATTTACTTCCTAGGTGATCTGTACTTTTTCAAAATAACATGTCAATTTTCAGACATACTCCTCATAATGAGAGTTTTTTATTCTTTTCAGTCGAAACCTTTTATCGACATTGCCAAAATACCTATTTGATCTCCCCCTTAAAGTTTTGGTCGTCAGTAATAATAAACTGGTGTCCATCCCGGAAGAAATTGGGAAGCTAAAAGATTTAATGGAGTTGGTGAGTAAATTGTTTGTGTTAATTGTATATGATACATATAATATATATCTTGACATTTTAGAAGATAATGTATCCCTCTGTGGAATTTCACTGTAATTTTTAAAACAGGAATAACTTGGTATGTATTTAAATTCACTTTAGTAAAATTTTGAGATACAATTATTTATGTCTGATTTTAGCACCCACCATAAAAAAAGCATAATTACAACAACATTCCTTAGTTCTGGAGAAGTTAGAAAGCGTGCTCATGAGCTTTAAGAATAAGCATTTGATTTTTCATTTTGTGGAACAGAAATATCTTAAGGAATTTTTTTTTCCTTCAGTGCTGGGGATTGAACCCATGGTCTTGGGTATGCTAGACAAACACTCTCCCACTGAGCTACATTCCTAGCCCTTCTTTATTTTTTATTTTGATACAGAATCTCACTGAGTTGCTCATGCTGGCCTTGAACTCTCTATGTAGCCCCGACAGGCCTCAAACTTGTGATTTTCTTACCTCAGCCTCTTGAGTAGCTGGGATTACAGGCATGCACTGCCATGCCCCCCTAAGATAATTTTTTAAAAAGGCATTACAGAAATACTGTAGAGACTTAGAGAATGAGGATAAGAGAGTACAGCTGGGTGTAGTGGTGCGTATCCCTAATCCCAGCTACTCAGGAGATTGAGGGAGAAGGATGTCTTGAGCCTAGGAGTTTGAGACCAGCCTGGGCAACATAGTGAGACCCTATCTCAAAGAAAAAAAGTATAATGCCTGCTCTAAACAGAAGAATTGGTCTTCGGACTGTCATGTGAAGAAATACAGATAATGGCAACTTCTTTTTCCTTAGATAACTGTAATCTTTGTATGTCTACTCTCTAGTGCCAAACTCTAAGTACTTTTTCTTTTTCTTAAACATCTTTATTACCTTTATTTCTTTTTATGACTTTGCTTTTTAACTATGTCTGTCCTGAAGAAGGGGCTGAGATTTAGCTCAGTTGGTAGAGCACTGCGCTGCAGTCTCTGAGGTCCTGAGTTCAATTCCCAGCACCACAAAAATGGGAGAAGGGCCTGGCAATCCACTCCCAAGGCAATCCTGAAATAGTCAGCCATTGAAAACCCTATGAGGGTCACTATGAGTCGGATACCGACTCGACGGCACCTAACAACAATTCTGAAGAATGTTCACTTTTCTTAAAGTTCTCTTATTACACTAAAATACAAGTAGAGATTCCAGATGTGATCTAATAAAAAGAGACCATTACTTTCTTTGACCTCTATATAGTTAATGTTTTTAAAATTTTATAAATATTATACTTTAAATTTTTTATGGCTGTGTAATTTCTTTTTCTTTCTTCTTATCTTCATTCAATTTTTGGCCCTATGTTTGGAAGTACATTACTTGAGATACTTTTGTTGTTGTTAGGTGCCATCAAGTCGGTATCTGACTCATAGCGACCCTACATACAATAGGGGAAACACTATTGTAAGTGCTTCTGTGCTGTTCATAGGGTTTTCAATGGCGGATTGATTTTGGGGAGTGGGTTCCCAGGTCTATCTCCCAAGCCTACAGCACCTGGTATTCCCAAGTGGTCTCACATCCAAGTACTAACCAGGTCCAACCCTGCTTAGCTTCCGAGATCTGATGGGATCAGATGCCACAGGGCTACAGCTGCGGGCTAGAGATACTTTTTAGATAAAAGAAATATCAAACTGATTTGATAGTTTTAGAATTATTCTATAGCTTTTATTTAAATAGAATATTTAAAAGTATTAAATATCACTACTGGGCACTATAAAATTACTATGTTTTTAACTCTTGAAATCAGTAATAGTTGGGTAGATAACATTAGGATGGGTATTTGATAATTGTAAATCACATAATGAATATGTGACTATTCCCTGTCAATAGAATATTTTCCCATATGTTTTCACAAGAGTGTGGTAAACACATATAATAAATTTTTTTTTTGGTCATTAGTAACCTAGGAAATACTCTGTGGCCTCTAATCTCCAGTAAAGTATTTTGTAGAGTACCTGTTACAGTAGGTCCATTTCCTGTGCTTGGGTTTATTTCTTCTGGGAAATGACAACGATGTATCAAATTTCTATGGATTTTCTATATGGAAATCGTTAATATCAGACACTTTGAAAAGAAGCAATAGCATTTATTTTAAGAGCCATCTCCCCAAACTTTTATTGTCCACGATTTGAATAATAATCTATTCTGAACAGAGCAGCTAAGTTAATCTTGTCCAAAACACAGGTCAAATAGTATTTTTCCCCTGTTCCAAGGTTTCTGGTTCTGCCCATGTCTCTCAGAATAAAAGTGAAAGTTGTGTCCCCTCTTCCCATCCTAATTTGCCTCTTACTCACTTCCCTCTAGTTACCATCAATTCCTTGCTGTTCTTCGTACATGTCAGATGTGCTGTGCCTCGGATCTTTACCTTTTTGTAACTTCTTTCTGGAATATTCCTTTCTTACATATTGAGTTAGCCTGCAGCCATACCACTGTGGTGTCTGATCCTGTCAGATCTCGGAAGCTAAGCAGGGTTGGGCCTGGTTAGTACTTGGGTGGGAGACCGCCTGGGAACACCAGATACTGTAGGCTTGGGAGAAGGACCTGGCAATCCACTCCCCAAAGACAAATCAGCCATTGAAAACCCTATGAATAGCAGAGAATCACTATCAACAGTGTTTTGCCGTTTGTATGTAGGGTCACTTGGGAGAAGGACCTGGCAACCCCCTCCCAAAAATCAACCTGCCATTGAAAACCCTAAGCACAGCAGAGAAGCACTGACAATAGTGTTCCCCCTGTTGTACAGAGGGTTGCTATGAGTCGGATACCGACTCGACGGCACCTAACAACAACAACAACATGTAGGGTCACTATGAGTCAGACACTGACTGGACAGCACCCAACAACAACAACAGTATGTTGAATTGACCCACTCTCTCAGCTCTGACAATACTGATCAAATATCACCTTCCCCATTAAGTAATTTCACTAAAGTCCCTTCCCACTAATATTATCACAGCCATTGTCCTTTATCCTACGCTGTGCCTTAGGAGGAGATATGAGGGCAGGACATTTTGTTTTGCTTTGTTCCTTGATCTGTCCTTAGCCCCTAAAACAGCACCTAACAAATAGTTTTTGATAAATATTTGTTGTTGAATGAAGATACTTTAGATACCTTTTGAAAGAAGTATGTAGGGTACATTTTACTAATTATTTACAGCTTTATTGGATTCTTCCTTGTTGTTTTTAGCTGCCATTTCCTTAGGTTGCTTCAATATTTTTTTGACCTGATATTCCTGTATTTTTTACTTTTGATGAAACTGAATGTATATGATACTCTACTTTCTCCAAGACAATATAATTTTCAGTGAAAGCTGTTTATTTGGGGCAATTGCAATAGAGTGTGAATTTCATTTGCAGTGTCTGGAATGACCACTGTTTGAGATCACGTTGCAGATTTCTTTTCCCTTTTTGTTGATGTGACTTTAAGAGGGTAGAAAAAAAATAACACAGTTCAATTCTTTATTCTCTCCCTGTGGAAACTCGGTATTGTTCAGCTTTAATTCAAGGTTTCATTTTTATTTAACCCTGAGAGATTTCAGATTCTATTGTCTTAGAGTGTTTTTCAGTTGTGATGTGAAACACAAATGTCTGAGCTTACAACCATTCATATTTTGTATCCCTTTGGAGAAAGAAATTTTGATAAAGTGATCCTGACCATAGTTTTTGGTTCTACAACTCACATCTCTTAAGTCTTGACATTCTTAGATTTACCCACCCAAATAGCTCAGATCAACTATGGTAATTGACAGATTATCTCAATGATTGATAGTTTTTAGCCTTTTGTTGTACCTCTACATGAAAAGCACTTGAATCATTCTTGCTTTTAGTTTTGTTGCATGAATGTTGGTCTTTGGTTGAGATTGTTGAGAGGTTGACTTATATGGTTACTAAGCCATAACCTTAAATTTTTACATAAAAGAAATTTCTGTTGACTGTGCTAGGTTGATGTCATGATGTAATACAAATACAAATCTGCCAGATAACCCATCTGTAGAGAAATGACAAATTTTTGCTAGCTGTTAACCATATGCTTTAATTTAAAAATTGGAATTTATATGTATTTCTCAGTTAGTTTGTTATAATTTTATTTTCTTGTTTTCCTTAGGATATTAGCTGCAATGAGATTCAGTTCCTTCCCCAACAAATGGGAAAATTACACTCACTTAGAGAGCTAAATATAAGAAGAAACAATCTTCATGTTTTGCCAGATGGTAAGATGTTCACTATTTTTATTCACATTGATAACAGAGGAGCTATGCAAAATTTAACTTAATTATTTTTCATTTCTGAACAGAATTAGCAGATCTTCCCTTAGTCAAGCTGGATTTCTCTTGTAATAAAGTGACTGAAATTCCAGTTTGTTACAGGAAGCTGCATCATTTACAAGTAATAATTTTGGATAACAATCCATTGCAAGTACCACCAGCACAGGTTTGTAATAAAAATACAATACTTGTTTCTTCTCACTTTTGTTCTTAATTTTATCTGTTCGTTAAATTAAAAAGAGCACCAAATGAGTCAATTTTGTCATTTAGGTAGTATTATCTATAAAAATTTTTCTAAGAAGTGACTTTTTGACTTTGGTAGTTTTTGTATCAGCTGTTGACTAGCATTTGGAAAACCCAGATAACAGCTTTCTGCTAGTGAACTGATAATTTTGATTGTCATTGTTATTTTTAAAAGATAGGCTCTGAGGTCCTCCTATTACCTACTCAGGTGTGTTTCTACTTGGGATTTGTTGTACTGATTACAGCACATTCTTGTCATTGAGATGGAATAATAACAGGAAGAACAAGATACAAGTGGAAAATACTAATTCTTGCTTTTATTTTAATGAGAAGTAAATCCATATTGTTGTTGTTGTTCGGTGCCGTCAAATCGGTATCCGACTCATAGCGACCCTCATAGGGTTTTCAATGGCTGACTGTTTCAGGATTGCCTTGGGAGTGGATTGCCAGGTCTTTCTCCTATTTTTGCGGTCCTGGGAATTGAACTTGGGATCTCAGAGACTTCAGCACAGCGCTCTACCAACTGAGCTAAATCCCAGCCCAAATCTATGTAGAAACCATTAAAATGATAGTTAAGAACGAAATTAAGATATAAATCCAGAAAGATAGAGTATGAAAGAGAAAAGGACAATGGGAAGAAAGAACAGTGGAATTTTGGAAAAATGGAAAGTAAGGTAGAATAGTAATAACTAGTGCCTCAACTAGGGGCTGAGTTTTAGCTCAGTTTGTACAGTACCACTCTGTGCTCTCTGACACCCTGGGTTCATTCCCAAGAACCACAAGAACAGAAGAAGGATGTGGCAGCCTACTTTTAAAACAATCCCGAAACAATTGGCCATTGAAAACTCTATGAGGGTGACTTTGAGTCAGACCTGATGATGGCACCTAATGTCAAACAACAGTGCTTCAACTTACAAGTCACAAGAATATTTTGCTGAGGAGGTAAAAGGCAGTGAAACAGCAGTCCATACTACCTGCAAGATTTGTGCCCTAGCTTAGGATTTGCATATATCCAAAAGAAGAGTTGCCTTTTTCCTCCTACAAAGACATATTGCTCTCATTCCAAAGGGGAGTAGTACCAAATAAAAGCTGGCTGGGTTCCTGGTAGTAGCTGTCTTAGCATAAGGAGGAAAGTTTCAACTTGTGTTTCCTATGGGACATGGAAAGAAGTTGATTTACCATGTCAATCTTGGGCATGGTTCTGTTTGTGGAGATAACATTTGACTTAGAATGGCAGTGTTGTCTAGTACAACTTTCTGAATAATAGGCATATTCTGCAATCTGTGCTATTCGGTACCACACGTGGCTTTTTATTTGGGGTGCTGAGTATGAAATCCAGGACCTCATGCATGCTAAGCATGTGCTTTACCACTGACTACACCACCAGTCCCCTTATGTAGCTACTAAATGATTGGAATAGAGTTAGTGGAACTAAAGAATCATTTTTAACTTATTTTATTTTTATATATTTAAATTGAATTTAAATAGCTACCTGTCAGTGGTGGTTACCATATTGGGTACCACAGATCTAAGACTTATACCCTGAGGCTCTGGCCTTTTGCCCCATAACCACATCACTACTACTTACTTGTCTCAATAGAAGCCTGAAATTTAAGGAGTAGGTAGATCCTTAACTTTTGTCCCTGGCAAACCTGACATCATGATGCATACCTGTAATCCCAGCACTTGGCAGTCTGAGGCAGGATCACCATGAGTTTGAGCAGCCTGGGCTACAAAGTGAGTCCCAGGCCTGCCTAAGCTACAGAGTGAGATTCTATCTCAGAAACAAAAAATAAATAAAAAAACTTTCCCCCTTACTCTGTGGCCTCATTAGTCACTCCTTGCCTCAGCAGAAGCCTGGTGTTTACTCTTTAGAAAATCACTGCCCATTAGTAATTTCTGTAGTGAAGGAATATTCTGTATCTGCACTCTCCAATATGGTATCCACAGTGGTTTTTGAGTACTTGAAAATGTAAAAGGTGATAGAATAATTTAGTTAGTTTTAGCTGGGCATGGTGGCACATGCCTCTAATCCCAGTTACGAGGGTGGCTGAGGCAGGAGTATCAAAAGTTTGAGGCCAGAGGCAGCGTATGTAACTTAGTGAGATCCTGTCTCAAGGTAAAAAATAAAAAATTGTCTGAGGGTGCAACCCAGAAGTAGAGCACTTGCAAAGCATTGTGAAGCCCCGTGTTCAACCCCTAAGTGCTGTAAAAAAAAATTTAATTAGTTTTAATTAATTTAATTTTATATACCCACATGTGTCTAGTGGCTTCCACATTGGAAGCATAGCTATAAGAGGTTGAACCAGAGTTGGGGGCTTCTGGGGTTATCACATCCCCAAGTCAGATGCCTGATGTGCAGCAAAAGCCAAACACTGAACATAGGTGCTTGGAGTAGAAAGAGTTTAATTCAGAAAGTACCCACTGAGAAGGTAGAGGACAAGGCCTCAAATCTACCATCCTCCAGCAAGCATGATTATGAGATATATAAGGAAAAAGGGTGCAGAAGGGGGACTTTAGGGTAAAGGGTATTGGTAGTTTCACAAGTTTTCAATAAAGTAAATGTTTTCAGACATCTTAATGCTAGTAGACATCTGGCAGAGCATTAAGCAATCTATGGTCCTGCAAATCAAGCTTGTAAATCGTCCTGTGATGCTATTGTAATTAGAGTTTTAGGGTAAGGTCCTGGCTCTGGAGTCCGAACAGACTAGGCTCTGCTGCTTGTCCCAATGAGGCAGCAGATTAGCCCAAAGAGGCATCTGATTGGGGATGTGATAACCCCAGAAGCCCCCAACTCTGGTTTAACCTCTTATAGCTATGCTGTCCAATGTGGAAGCCACTAGACACATGTGGGTACATAAAATTAAATCCCTACATCAGTTAAAAAGACAAGTAGTGGTGAAAAGGAAAGAAAGGAGATTTAATCAATGCATGCATTGGGAAGATGAACAGATAAAGGGGTCTAGTGACCCCAAGTTCATCTTTGGGGAACCAACATCTTTAGGTTTAAAAAGAGGAAGAAGTAAGGCAGGGGACAGCAGGTATGCGAAATTAAGCAGTCCTGTTCAGAATGTGGTCTGGTTGACCATTATCTCAGTTCTGGTTTTGCAAGGTGGTTCTAAAAAGCTGTCATTGCTGTCATTGCTTCAGGGGACCATTCTGGTTCCCACAAAATGATTGCTCTTGCTCCAGGCTGCAGCCTTACCATCATAGATAATTGTCCTCATATATGGAAGCTAGATTTATTTTTTAAAAAAGATATATCTATATATCTATATCTATCTATCTCTATCTCTATCTATCTATCTATCTATCTATCTATCTATCTATCTATCTATATGATCAGAAAGGTGATATATTTGGAGGGGGAAGGAAATAGTGGGAAGATTGGGAGAAACATGGGGGAATAATGAGGGAGTGAATAGAGGAGAGTACATGATATAATTGTATGGAAGTACCACAATGAAACTCATTATATAGTACACTAATTAAGACACAATTTGCCGGGTGCAGTGTTGCACGCCTATAATCTCAGCGGCTTGGGAGGTGGAGGTAGGTGGATAGCAAGTTCGAGACCAGACACAGTCTGCATAATTTGACGAGACCCTATCTCAGAAACAAACAAAACAAAAAACTGCAAGAAAACAACAACAAAAAAAGGAAAGAATTTTAAAATGCCTGTTCAAGCCCTTTGCCCATTTTTAAACTGGGTTATTCAGTTTTTTCCTATAGCATTGTATGAGTTCCTTATATATTTTAGATGTTAATCCCTTATAATTTATATAGTTTACAAATACTTCTGGATATTTACATGCAAAAAATAGTCCTCTCCTTTAAGTGGAAGCTTTTCAATGTTTTGGTCTCTGTCTTTCATGTTAAGGGATTATTTCACTTAAAATAATGATCTCCAGTTCCATCCATTTTTCTAAAAATGACATAATTTGATTCTTTTTATGGCTCAATAAAATGCCATTGTGTATGTATACCACATTTTTAATCCATTCATCCATTGATGGACTTCTAGACTGATTCCATATCTTGGCTATAGCGATCAGTCCTGTAATGAACAGGGAAATGCAGGTGTCTCTATGGAATGACGACTTCTATTACTTTGGGTATACCTAGGAGTGGTGCAACTGGATCATATGGTAGTTCTTTTACTGGGGATGTGGGTCCTTGTGTTACTGGCATTACTGAAGACCTGAAGTGACAAACTTGGTCCTTGTGTTCAGCGTATAAAAAGAATTCAGATGTGACACAGAAATTATAGTGAAAAATATAGACAAAGCTTATTGTAAAGAGATAATGTTCCTTAAGGAATAATTGCCAGGGAAAACTGAGGCACCTAGAGAAGGTTGACTAAACCTGGGAAAAACAACTTGAGAAACCTTGGGTTATTTGAGTGAATTGGCCTAAGATCAGGACATTTTCCAGGAGAAGGAAAAGCCAGAGAGGGAAGAGGAAAAGTTAAGCCTTTTGGAAGGAAATGTATCTTGGATAGACAGAGAAGATGGTGGCCTGTAGAGAAGGGGTGGCTCACTTGCAGTCTCCTTGAGAGAATGGGGAGGCGAGCATGCAACCACCTGAGAGGAAAGGGAGGAGAAAAGAGGGGAGAAGAGAAAGCTGGTATGTGTTCCCTCTGGTTTTGTTTAAATTTGGGCACACTCCATGTGATGTCAGATGGTTGCCTAGCTCTGGGCGCCTAGTGTGATGTGTGATGTGTGTGTGTAACTCAGGTTCCACCCTTCCAAGAGAAGTGGAGGGGAAAGCCATTTGTTTAGTGATGTTTTGTGGTTTAGGGCATATGGAACCTAAGGTCTTTGTTTTGTAAAATAGCTTAATGGACTTGTTTGTCGTATTTCAAAAGTGTGGGCTCTTAGGCAGATGCCTTGGAAAGGTCTGCCTTCATTTATATGCAGGCAGCTATTGATCTCGGATTAGGGTGTGGAGTCCAATTTCCTGGGACCCCCACCTGTCAGTTAGCTTGTCCTGCTGTAGGGACTTGCATGTTGCTGTGATGCTGACAGCTATGCCATCAGTATTTCAGATACCAGCAGGGCTACCCATGGTGGACAGCTTTCATCTAATCTTCCAGACTAAGATAAACCAGGGAGAAGGATCCAGAAGCCCACTCTCAAAATAATTACCTGTTGAACACTCTATGAATAGCAGAGAAGCACTGTTAAATATAGTGCCAGAAAATGGGCCCCCCAGGCTGAAAGGCATTCAAGAGGCGACTGGAGAAGAGTTGCTTCCTCAAAGTAGAGTCAACCTTAATGATGGGAATGGAGTAAAACCACTGGGACCTCTGTTTGCTGATGTGGCACAATTCAAAATGAGAAGAAACACAGTGCCTGCAACAACAGGCTCAAACATAAAAAGATTAGGTGTATGCCATAGTGTTGGGTAGTGTTTCATTCTCTTGTACATAGGATCACTATGAGTCATACCCAACTCAAGGGGACCTAACAACAACGACAACAACAACAAAATCTATTTTAGAACCTAACCTCTCACATTCCCACTTCTAAGTATTTTTCCTATTCTAACTTGAGATACAGAATTCTTAACCTCTGGTCACTGAAATGTATTGGCATTTTTCACCATCACCAAGCAGTTCTTCAGCAGACACTGACTGGATGTCCTATAATTCATTCCGTTTGTTTACTTCTTTGAGACAAGGTCTTGCTATGTAGTCCAGGCTGTACTCAAGCTCACTTTCGTACTGCCTCAGCGTCCTGAGTGCTAAGATTATAGACAAGCACTTCCATGTGCAGTATTCATTCAGTTCATTTCTTACATTTCCTCCCTAGAGATAGCATCAGATGCCACAGGTAAACTACTTATTCTCACAAGACTGTTCACCAATACTTCTGACCCCACTGGCTGTACATTTAGGCTTCTATGACCCTGTCCTTGGGTTTGACTAATATGCTAGAGTGGCTCACAGAACTCAAGGAAATAACTTCCTTTTGCTGGTTAATTATAAAGAATATTTTAAAGGATACAAATGAATAGTGACATAGAAGGGATGAATAGGGCAAGGTATATGGGAAGGGATGAAATGCTTCCATTTTCTCTCTGGGCGGGCTACCTCCAGATAGCTCCATGTGTTCAGCAATTTGGAAGCTTTCTAAGTGCTGTCTTTCTTGTTTGTTATGGAGGCTTAGTTGTGTGGTCATAACTGATTATATCATTGGTCATTGGTGATCAACTCAATCATCAGCTACTCCTCTCTTTCCCCATGTTAGAGCAGCCGACAAGTCAGAAGTAACCCTTGATTCTTAAGTGTTAGGCTAAGAATCTCTTGGTTTATTTTGTCTGGATGTAGATGGGCTGAGACTGGACAACAAGGTGTCAGCAGCTTATGTCTGCTGAGGACAGGCTTTTATAGATGACAGCAGAAGGGGATGGGAGAGCGATCTCTAGAACAGCTGTACTCATGTGACCATTGCTGTACTTTTCCATTGCTTCTGGGACCCTCCTTTCACAGACATGTTGCTCAGTAGAAAGTTTCCCAAACTTCAAGGGGATTTCTTATACCCCTGATAAGATAAGAGAATAAGAGCAAGGCACATTTCAAACATTGTTAACAAGGGAGTAGAGGAACTCTTGGTGAATAACAGGCTTTATGGGTTAAGGGTGTGAGAACTTATGCCTCTCTTCTCCTTAAGTGTCCCTGTGACCATTTTATTCCCTACTCCCAAGGATTTCTTTCTCCTTAAACTTAAGGGGGTGATGAAGGGTGAATGTCCAAGTTTAGAACTCCTTTAGAGCTGATTTGGGACTGTTGATATTACCTATTAGAGGAATAAAAATCATGGGACCCCTGAAGTAATGGAGACAAGATTAGTTGAGTAGTATCTCTGTCTGGAATGGGTTGATAACCCTGGGCGAATACCAGCTTGACCTAAAACTGGCAGAGACTGGAAGACACAAACTTTGCAAGCACATTAAACAAGCACAGGCCAAAAGTAAAAAGTAGAATAATAGTGGCTAGTGGTCCCCAACGTGGTTGAAGCCAGGCAAAATTAGGCAGCATTTGGTGTAAACTTTCTGTAGGTCTCTTTCGGTTATATTTGTATAGCCACTCGGCTCTTTAATATTAGCTTCTACTTGTCCTGAGGTATTAACCCAAATACAACAGGTGGAATTTAAGAGTGTGCAGACACCTCCCTGTTATTCCAACAAGAAATCTAATGTCCTCATATTTTCAATTACAATATTAATCAAGGAATTTAATGAGACCTATAAGACAGCCAGAACATATGTCATACATTCTTAATTGTTTTAAATGTGTCTGTTCAGGCTTTTAGTATGAGTTTATGGTAAGAAAAGCCACTTCATTGTATAAGAGATGTGATTGCTCTTATGGCTTCTATAAGAATTAGCTCTGCCAGTTGTGGTGGCGCATGCCTTTAATCCCAGCAGTTTGGGAGGCAGAGGCAGGAGGATCACAAGTTCGAGACCAGAGGCAGTCTGTGTAATTTAGCAAGATCCTGTCTCAAAAAGTAAAAAAATGGGCTGGGGGTGCAGCTCAGTGGTCCAGCACTTGCAAAGCATGCAAGTGCAAGGCCCTAGGTTTGCCTTCTAGTACTGGGGAAAAAAAAAAAAAGAATTAGCTCTATGGCATGCTTATACTGATGTGTACCAGGGCCAGTGGTTTTGATATAGATTCAGGGACAGGTCCCAAAAAAGTAATCTCCTACAAAATATTTGTTATCAATGCACCCAAAACTTAAAGGAGAGATGGTCTGATATTTTTGTCTACATCCTGGGAGAAATCCAGCTCACCCACATATCCATATGTAGCCCTGGAGAGGATATGCTGATTGAGTCTGGGTGGAGTTAATCTCCTTAACACTTGAGTATTGAGGAAAATTAGGTGGTGAAATATAAAGAAGGGTGATATTAGAATATTCCCTGAGCCTAGTGAAACTGGGACATACTCCTGAGGAAGGGTATTTGGGAATTTTAATTAAATTAGAATGATCTGTAAATTGGGCCCAAAATTTATGCAGTTGCCTGGGATCCTTCATGGGAGCTTGGGTTTTAGTTAAAGGCTTTGCAATTTTGCTTGCTAGATTAGTGCCTTGGTTTAACAAAGGATCCGTTTCATTGATGTCCCTTGTAGTGGATTACTGCCACCTGTTTAAGGAGTTGCCCTGTCTTAACAAGTTGTAAGAATAGATCTTTATGTTTTATCAGGAAATTTTCAGCTATTAACACTTTCTCTCCAGGTAGCAGCATGAACATATAATATGAGAAACACAGACTTTGAGTCTTTGTAGATGTTTAAGATTGTTTCTTGTCCTAATTGTAGGGCCCAAATAAGGGCTCTGCTTTTTAGGAGAGATGTGAGGAGGGAAGGCATTTGCTTCTATGGTATCATGGCAACTAACTACAATACATCTGGCCTTTAAAAAATGTCTTATTAAAAATAAAACTAATGTCATCCATAAATCATTTAGCCTTGGGGTTATTAAGAAGCCTAGCTTTTAAATCTGGTCAGCTGTAGTAGGTTTGTTTAATGATTTATCCAATTTTTAAGTTATAACTCCCTTAGATCCTGGGTTAAAGCATTATCAAAGAGATGGGGATTGTTCCTAAATCCCTGAAGCAAAACTGTCCAGGTATACTGGGTAGGCTCTTGACTTTTAGGGTCCCTCTATTTAAAAGCAAAACAAAAAAAAAATGTGAATCTGAATGAAGTGTTAAGCAAAAGAAGGCATCCTGTAAATCTGAAGCCGTAAAATATTGACCTTCCCTTGGTATTTGAGTAAGATGTAGGGGTTAGGGACCATGGGCTAGGTGGGGACAATAGTTCCATTTACAGCCTTTCTTTACTGGGAGTATCCGGATGTTACATGGAGGTTGGCGTGGCTTGAGTAAGCCAGTGGCCAAGAACTTTTATAGTAGGAGTTGTATTACCTGAAGGACTTTTGGCCTTATAGGATATTGTCTTTCTCAAGGTTGACTCCAGGTTCTATTTGTTTTTATATTTTATTTATTTACTTTTTGTTTTACTTTCTTATTTATTTGAGACAGGGTCTCACTGTCTAGCCCAGGCTGTCCAGGAACTCACTTTGTAGACTAGGCTGGGTAAGCATTAATGGTGTGGCCTGGGGATATAGTGTTCCAAACCCTGGGTTTTACTAAATCAAGTACTCCCTGAGGGACACTTGAAGGAAGGAGATTTTCCTTCTTTAATTGGGCTAGCATGTACAGGGATACTTGGGGAGAGGATAATTGCAGGGTAAATGATGCAACTTCATGAGTACATGGGAAAAATAGGGGAATATAACCCAAATATGCATACGAGTTTTACTACATATTAGTCAAAAGGTTCCATAAACTTCATAAGTTGATGAAATTGTAACCAAAAGTGATGCCATAGTTGCACAATGGAAAAATCAAATGCTGTATTACTCTGTACCCCACCAACATTTACCAATAAATGGGAAAAAAGGGCTAGCAACTAAATGCCCTGTTATAGGGACACCTCTATCTAAATTTGACATCCAGCTAACAAAATGTTTGCTCCTAATTTAGTATGTCCCATCCTAATAGAGGGATGGGATGGGGATTTGAGGATTTAAAGAACAGAATGAGAGATAGTTTGGGAACCATTTTCACAAGCAAGAGGAAGAGTGAAGTATCTCACCTTAGGCCTAACATCTACTCCCATTATAGAGCACACTTGGTTCAATAAAGGCCCAGTGAGTTGAAGTTATTTTTTAAACAGAATGGATTTTTTCCTGCTACTTCTAGAATGACCTAAGGCTCCTCCAATGAGATGTTAATTTGGGTTCCTGGAACTGCTATATGTGTGCTTGGTCCTATGATTCCATGGTAGAGCCCTTCCACTAGGGCCAAGAGGGGCCTTTGGCTTAGGCTGTCATTGGGTTGCCCTACGCAGGGGTGGTCAGGGAAATCCCATCACCAGTGGCCCTCCTTATGATAGTGAACATACTGATTGGGCTGCGGGGGCTTTCTGTGACTTCCAAGATCTTGGGAGGGCTTTTTCTGGGGATTACCCTGAGGGTACTATATTAAGGCAGCCCAAAGCTGGGCTTTGTAAACCCGTTCATTTATCCTAGTTAGACTCTTCTGCTCTGTCTCTGATATTAAATACCTTAAAGGCCTCATTAACCAGACTGGCTGTAGGATTTTGATGTCCCTATTCTAATTTTTCTTATTTTCTCCTAATGTCTGGGGCTGAGTAATGTAGTGCACAGCTGTCAGGGCCTTCCCTTCTACTGAGTTGCTGAAGAATACAGCTGGGTTTTCATCCCTTTCCTGAGCAATCAAACTTTGTCATAATTTACTGGCTTAATTATCCACTTTTAAATACCCATATGTTCCATATGAACCCCATGACTACAGCCCCATTTAAGTGTCTTCCCCTGGTACAGCCTCAGTTCCTACTTCATATATTTTATGACCTAGATAAGTGGAGCCAAACTCATCTGCCACCTCTCTAACTGTAGCAATTATTTTAGTCTTATCTTTATGCACAGCAATGAACCAAAAGAAAGAGAAAAGAAATTAAGGGCAAAATTGAGGGAAGGGAACTTTTGCCTGTAGGGCTGCAAGGACGAATGGATTTGAGGCATCCCTAGAGACCCTCCACAGATCTACCACTCTAGAGAAGGGAAGACCTGGACAGCTGCTCAGCTGCTGGTGGAGATTGTTTCTGGAGGTCCTAGGTCCAATGGATCTTACCTACCTTGGCTTCTTCTTGCACATACCACCAGAGTCACCAAAAGTCATATTAGACCAATAGGAACTTGTCCCAGTGTTTATAGAAATAAAAACTAACATTGAGTCCAAACCGTCAGGCAGAAGTTTTAATTGGAAGGAAAAGGGGTTAAGGAAAAGGGAACAGTACAGATTGTGAGAAATTCAGGCTGCCTGCAGGCAGAGAAAAGAATGGGTGTTTGATAATTGGAGGGAGTCTAGGGTTTGTTGGTCATGAGGATGGTATTTTTTAGAAGTCCCTTCCTCATAGTTTAAGAGGATTTTCCCATGTGGTATACAGATCAGTGGCCAGTTTGTCCCTGGAGATATGCTGGCATTGTCCTGTACCTAGTGTTTTTTATTCTCTCTTGTGATAAAATAATGAGATAAAGAAACCTTTGTGTGTAACAGGTTTTATGGATTAAGAGTATGAGAACCTATATTTCTTGTCTCCATGGGTGTCCCTGTTCTATTTTACTGGTGCCATGACTCTTGGGGCAGGCCATTTCACTCCCAGCATGGTATTTCCTGAAAAGATTCTAATTCTTAGGGCCCCCATTACAGTACCATTCTTCAGTAGTTGCAAGATGAATAAGTACTGTAGGTCTAAGCTACACCATGATGATTATAGTTAAAAATACTGTATCCTAATCTTAAAATTTTCTAAGAGTAGCTCTTAATGTTATGACAATGCACAAAAAATAGAACTTTTTGAGGCAATGGATATGTTCATTAGCTTGATGATTGTAATCAGTTTATAATATATACATATATCAAAACATATTTTATATATACCTGGATATACGAGTTGAGTATAGAGTTTTTATTCATCACTCATGCATTAATAAAGCTAGGGAAACAAAGCAAAGAAGGAAAAAGTGGAGCACATACACAGGAGTGGTAATCGGAATTACTTCTTAGCAGCAGCCCAGGAAACCAGCAGAAGTTAGAATGGTACCTTCAAAGACCTGAGGAAGTAATTTCAACTTTCTACACTCAAATTATCAGTCAAGTGTGAGGTAGAAAAAAGTTACAAACATTCAAAGTCTCAGGAATTTTAACTCCCATGACTTGTCAATCTTGAACGTGAAGAATTATGCGAAGGAAAAAAGGGGGGCATTACTAACATTAGGGAAAAAAATTGTAGGGGAAAAATGTAATTCTACCCTCCACATATTTGTTTGCTTGTCATACTGTGAGGTCTTGCACGTTGCTGTGATACTGAAAGCTGTGCCACTGGTATTTCAGGTAACAGTAGGGCCACCCATGGTGGACGGGTTTCAGCTAAACTTCCAGACTAAGACAGACCAGGGAGAAGGATCTGGCAGTCCACGCTCAAAATAATTACCCATTGAAACCCTGAATTGCAGCAAAGCACTGTCAAATATAGTGCCAGAAAATGAAGCCCCCCAGCTAAAAGACATTCAAGAAATGACTGGAGAAGAGTTATCTCTCAAAGTACAGTTAACCTTAATGATGGAAATGGAGTAGAGCCTCTGGGACCTCCTTTTGCTGTTGTGACACGACTCAAAATGAGAAGAAATATAATTGCTGCAACAATAAGCTCAAACATAAAAAGATTGTATGCATGACACAGTGTATGGTAGTGTTTCTTCTGTTGTGCATAGGATTGCTATGAGTCAGATCTGACTCAGTGGTGCCTAACAACAACAGCTCCTCTGTGGGACTTGTCTGTGGGTATATTCTTGGTCATGATAATGTAAATACTAAATTTTGATTTAATTAAAAATTGTGACATAGTTATAGTAATAGCAATGTGGTTGTGTTGGTAGTGGTGTTGGTGACAGTGATGGTAGTGGTAAAGTAAGAACTTTAATTTTTCATCTTCTTTAGTCAGACTCTAGTAAATAAAATCTATAATTGAAAAATTTAAAAAGTGGTAAAAGCATGTTACTTGTAAATACAAAAGCAAATACAGAAAACTAAATAAAAGAGCTTATAGTGGAGATTGGGTCATGGAGATCGAAAGTAGAATGAGAGATTATTTTTTATCAGCTCTGCAATTCTATTTGATCTTTAAAAATATGTACATGAATTACCATGATAAAAATAAAGGTTAAAATTTACAAAAGAAAGTAATTCTCTAGCATTGAAAGATAAATGATTATTTAGTTTGGTCAAGCAGTAGAATATTATTTAGCATATTTTAATTGGCAAGTAATATATTCTAATAGCTCAAATATTTTTATTTTCCTTTTAAATGAAATACAAAATTTTTCAGTGGTCACATCAGATCTATTATCTATTAGAATTATCTATGAAGCAGTCTTCCTTTTCATTTGAAATTATAGTTACTTTTTTATGTAGTTATCTGTTTTTATTGTTGATTATGTTTGCATTTGAGGTAAGGTTGAGTCCATAAAATTTTTATTAGAAATTTTGAAAAATATTTACTTGATGTTACTTATAGTGACTGTGGGCTGGGATTTAGCTCAGTTGGTAGAGCGCCGCTCTGCAGTCTCTGAGGTCCTGAGTTCGATTCCCAGCACTGCAAAAATGGGAGAAGGACGTGGCAACCCACTCCCAACGCAATCTCGAAACAACCTACCATTGAAAACCCTATGAGGGTCGCTATGAGTCGGACATGACTCGATGGCACCTAACAACAACAACATAGTGACTGTAATTAACCTTTGTAAAGCGGATTAGTAGTTTCCTTGCCTTTCATACCCTGATTTTTTTATACACGATATCTTCTTTCACACAATGTTTAGCCCCTTATTGTTCCTTTCCTCCATGATCAATGAAAGTAATTTCTTAGAGTATTATCCCAATTGAATTGACCAATGTTTTCTTTCATTATTTTATTCTAACTGACCTCCTATTATACCTTTCAACAAATTCATTCTCTCTATATTTATATTTATATTAGCCTTCTTTCAATGTGTTTATACCATACTTCTAGTGGTTCTGATGAAATTACTTTAAAGAATCATGTATACTATATTATTTGTTCTCACCAATCCAGTGAGTGGTATTTTTCTTTTTTTTTCCAAATAAAGGCAACTTTCATATTTTTTTCTGTGGTACTCAGTGGAGGATTGACTCCAGGGCCTCACCTATGCTTTTGCAAATGTTCTGCCACTGAGCTGCATGCCCAGCCTGTTTTTCACTTTTTATTTTGAGACTTGTGATCCTCCTGCCTCAACCTCCCAAGTCGCTATGATTACAGGCATGTGTCACCATGCCATTATGATTTGTTAATTTTATATTGTTTAGTGGTTTGTACATTTTACTTTCAACAAGAAAACTACAGTGAAATATAGAAAAATTAACTTACTTTTTCCAATAAAAACAGAGACGACAATAGAATTTTAATTGGTATCATTGTTGGCAGACTTTTTCATCTACTTTCAGAAGTATAATTTATTTAAATATGCAAAGTATCAAAATTGTGATGTCTCAACATAAGATTATTAAACTACATAAATAACTTGATATATGCTATTTATATTTGGAACTATGTAACTAAATACTTCATTATTTATGAACAGATATGTTTAAAGGGTAAAGTACATATATTTAAGTACTTAAATATCCAAGCATGTTGTAGAATGGATAAGAAACCAGATTCCCTGGATCTTCCATCATTGAATAAAAGAATGCCCTCTCAGCCTCTCACAGACAGGTAATGTAATATTCTTACAGTCTCATTTGATGATAATTGTTGTCCTCTGTTTTTATAAAAGGTATTTATTTATTTATTTTTGTTGCAGTACTGGGGGCGTTGAACCCAGGGCCTCGCCCACGCTAAGCAAATGGCTTACCACTGAGCTGCACACCCAGACCATTTTTTAAATTGTGTTTTTGAGGCAGGCTCTCGCTACATTATGCAGGCTGCTTCTTATCTCGAACTTCGATCCTCCTGCCTCAGCCACCCGAGAGATATTTATTCTTCCGCATAGTGAATATATTTAGACTGATTGATACAGTGTTAAAATCAGTAATTGGCTGAATCTAAATATCACCATCATAGAATGAACTTCTGGGATGCCAGAATAAATTTGATATTTTTTCAGATAATTATTATTTTTAGTAGTAAAAATATAAACATTTGACACTGTAGTGTCATCCATGACAACTGTTAATTTACTTTTGTGATCATGGTTTTCTGCATTTATAATAGCAAGTAGAATTTGGCTTTAATTTGAGGTTGGTTGAAGAGCAAGACATTTTGGAGGTACCTTTCTTCTTTTCATCATATTCTCTTTTTCTTTCTTTCTTTTTTTTTTTTTTGTGATGCTAGGGATCATACCTAGGCAGTGTTCTACTACTAAGCTGTATCCTCAGCCCTTTTGTCATATTCCTTATGTCCAGATCAAAGATAATATATCATTTATGTTCTTTATAATTTTGGTGTTTTCTTCCTCATGAGATTTTGAAACTGTTGATTTGATATTCTCTTTTAATTCATCCTTTCAAACATGTAGATTGGTCTGCAAGATTTTATGAAAATATAATGCCATGAAGTAGTATGAAAAATAACTTGGAATGGGGTAAGACTATAGAAAGGGAGATTACTCACCTGCTTAAAGTATGTAAAGATATGTCATTTCATATGTGATAAAGTTGTAGATTGCTTGGAATGGCACTGTTTTAAGTACTGTTCTTAACTGCAAGTTTTTGAATTCCCAAATAGGATTTTTTCTTAAATATTTCTGTTGCTTCGGGAAAATTAAATATCTAAACATTACATTTCATTCCAAAAGAGTATTTTCTTTAATATTCTGAACAGTGGTGGAGCAAACAATTCTATGCATATTAAAATTAATGCCTATTGTAATCTCTATCTGCTTTGTATTAATTTTCAAATGAATTTACTTTAGTAATAGCATTCACTGTTTTAATAATTTATGCTACACATATCTACTGACTGTCTACTGGTAGATTCAAGGTATGTTTTATTGAATGTCATATATGTTAGTATTGGCCCTCATGGAGTTCACAGTCTAGTGGGGAAGGAGTTAGGAAATTAGCAAGGAAGTGTGTGTGTGTGTGTGTGTGTGTGTGTGTGTGTGTGCACATATGTAAGCATATATAGACAAATTATATAGTTATATGTAGTCTCAGTCAATTTTATGCTGGATACCAGACTGGGTAATTTATAAGCAATAGCAGTTTATTTGGCTCATGATTCCGGAGGCTGGGAAATATAAGTTAGAGGGGCCACATTTGAGTGAGGGCCTTATTGCTGCATCATAGCATGGTAGAAGGCATCACATAGGCAAGGGAAAGTAAGAGAAGGTGTGTGTGTGCTCTTATTACAAACTCATTCTCAGGATAATGAACCCACTCACAAAATTACAAAATGAATCCATCTATGAGGGCAGAGCTCTCATGGTCTGAACACTTCATATTTGTCCTCATCTCCCAACACTGTTGCATTAGGTATTAAATTTCCAACACATGAACTTTGGGGGCATATTCAAACCATAGCATACATACATACACATACAGACACACATAATGCAAATGGTGTCCTGCTTATGATGGGTCACCTTACCATTTTTCAACTTGATGATGTTGTTCAAGCAACACACATGCAGTAGAAACCATACTTTGAATTTTGAATCTGGATCTTTTTCTGGGATAATGATATGTAGTATGATATTCACATGATGATGGGCAGCCACAGGTAGCTGAAACTCCCGATCAACCATTGGACCGTAAGAATGAACAACCAATACTTTACAGTGGACTGTGTCACTAAGCTGTCCTGTTCAGTAGGTTAGATGTGTTAAGTGCATTTTCAACTTATAGTATTTTCAATTTATGATGAGTTTATTGGATACTGTGTACATATATATAAAACTAGAAATTGTGGTGAGTGCTGTGAAGGAAAGCACTGTGTTTTAAAAGCATTGTAAGGGAATGACTCTTGTCTCTCTGAGAAGGTGAAGATTTAAGTCAAGACTCAAATTGAGACAATCTAGCTGTGTGAGGAGGGAGGGGAAAAGCATCTCAAGCAAACAGAATGATATGTGCAAAAGCCTTAGTTCACTTGGTGTGTCAGTTTCTCAGCATGAAACTCTATTTAGTGGAGGAATTGTAGCATAGAGATCAGAGACTTTTTTTGCTAGGTAATCTGGGGATCAGACTTATGCTGCTATTTGCAAATGGTGTATCCCTGGGTAAACTGCCCCATTTTACCAACCTTAGCTTCCTCACTTGGAAAATGAGAAAATACTTCCTGTCTGGTATAGTCTTCTTTAAAACTCCTAGCAGAGTTCCTTGCACAGAATAAGCAGTCATTATAGAGGGTGTGGTAAATTTGCAATTTAAAGAGAAAAATACTTTGCTACCTGAGTGGCAAATTTTGTCATCGAGAAATTTGCAAAGATAGCTCTAGTCTTATATTAAACCCAATCATGTATTCAGTGCTCTGTAGATTGTGTATATGTATGCTCTTTTCCTAATTATTAAGTGAGCATAAGTTTTACAAGTATAGCATGTTTTCTGAGCTAATGAAGAAGAAAATGTATAAAGTTAAACAATATTCACCAAACCAATGAGAAAAATAGGACTTTTATCAAGGTGATTTACTAGTAGAGCAGTCTGCTTTTCTGAATCTCTCAAAAGAAATAACAGGTTATTATAAACAATTCATACTTTATAGCAGGGTACATGAAAGAGAAATATTATATAAATGACATGAGTAAAATATTTTGTAGGTAGATTTCTGGTATTTTCTTCCTCAAATCCTTAAAAAGATGTTAGATATCAAAAGTACACATTTTGGCCAAGCACAGTGGCACATGCTTATAATCCCAGTGACGTGGAGGATCGCAAGTTCAAGGCCAGAGGGAGCCTGTATAACTTAGTGAGACCCTGTCTCAAAATAAAATGTAAAATATGGGCTGAGGGTGCAGCTCAGTGGTAGAGTGCTTGCAAAGCATAGGTGAGATCCTGGCTTCAATCCCCAGTATCATAAAAAATAAAAGAGTATGTATTTTGTATCATCTAGGGAAATTGTAGGTGAAATGCATATTATTTAAGAACAAGATTCTAACTGCTCTTAGGCTTTCTGTTTCTATAGTATGGAAGATTTTTATCCAAATAAAAATCATGGCCCTGACTCTGGAATTGGAAGTGATAATGGAGAGAAGCGATTATCCACAACAGAAGTGAGTTTTTCTATTGCTGATCTATTTTATTTTAAAATTTTATAAGAGATGCTTGCAAAATTTGACTTTATATTCTTCTTGCAAATATGATCATTTTGTATTTTATGACTTCACATGAAAAAATACTGATTTTTGAAAGCAGAACAGTGAGGGTTAACATTAATTTTTCAATTGAATACTGGAGATGTAAAGCAAATATTTTATAATTCTTATCATTAATTAAAGCAATATAACATTATATGTTTCAAATGACTCATTTGAACTTCATGCTTGTATCTTTTAGCCATCAGATGATGACACAATCAGCCTTCACTCTCAAGTCTCAGAATCAAATAGAGAGCAAACATTAAGAAATGACACTCACATAATAGGAAGCAAGCCTGATTCTCAGAAAGGTATTTTATGTACTCAGCCCTTGTTGAAAATTGGTCTTTTACTAAAAATAGGCTTTGAAAATTAGTGTTTTCATCTTGCTCTTATATTGAAAAAAACTTTTATTCTAAGCACTGCAGTATCAGAGCATTTAAAAATAAATATTAATCTATACTTAGACCAGGAGGTGTATGATTTTATTGACCCCAACACAGAAGATGTAGCAGCTCCTGAACAAGGAGATACACATATTGGATCATTTGTCTCTTTCCGCAAGGTAAATAAAACTGTAAACAAATATTAATAACATTTTCTCCTGGATCTTACAAAAATAGACCATACAATTTAAAATGGTAATTTTCTTTTATATAAGGGAAAAGGAAAATGCTCTGGAAAATCTCAGAAAAATGAAGAATTGGGAAATGAAAAAAGGTAAGCAAGTATGAATTTCAAAATGAACTGTTACAAGTACTTGAACTATTCATTACATATTCCTACTTAAAAGAATCCTACAAAGAATTTTTTGCTCATTTCTGTTATGTTTATAGATAGTTTTGCAAGTACTCTGTCTGAATTCCTTAATTAAATTCAAAATTATAGCATACATTTAGGTTGAGTGTAGGATATACACTCCTTTCCCCAGCTGAAGTTTAATAATACTGTCTCCTTTTATTTTTGTGGTAGTACCGGGGGTACCTAACAACAATTTTGGGTTGAACCTAGGGCCTCACATGTAATTTCCAAGCGCTCTACCACTGACCCATCCTCCACTCCTTTTTATTTTTTGTACTGAGATAGGATCTTGCTAAGTTGCACAGGCTGCTCTGGCCTTGAATTCAAGAGCCTCCTGCCTCCACCTCCCAAGTTGCCAAGATTATAGGTGTGCGCCATGACACCCAGCTGTCTCCTATTTTATTACATAAGTGCACCGTACCTTCACTTACATTGCTGCATTTGAGCTTTAAAATAGTATTGGCATTATTTTACCAACAAGGCAACTGACACTTGGAGCTCCAAGTGTCTGGAACTCAGATGCTCTGTGTCTTTGTTTAACATACTTTCCATCTTACCAGCCTGATTTTGACAGTTTTAAGGGTATTTACTGCCATATATTATTAAAATAATTGTGATTTGGGTCTTTTCTTTATCTTTCATCTTATGAAATGAACCACAGTTTTTCCAATCATCAATTCAGATTGTCTTGTAGCTGCAAGATGGAAAAGAGGATCACTTGCTGAATACCTGACATGTACTGGGATCAGTACTATGTGCTTTTCCATGTTTCTCATCTAATCTTCACTAAAGGCCTGCGGGGTAGATATTGACCCCATTTTTATAGATAAGGAAGATGAAATTCAGAGACTTCCTTTTTTACCTAAAACCTTTTAGCTAGTGTCTAGTAGTACTTAGGATGTGAACTAAACTTTCTCATATCCCCATACTTTTATTCTCTGCATTGTGTTTCCTTCATAGACTTTATTGGTAACTTCTTTTTTTCCTTTATGTGCTGGGGATTGAGCCCAGGTTTCCACCATGCTCAGCACATGCTCAACCACTGAACCACACACCCACCCCCTCACTGGTAACTTTTCAAACAGTTATTAATTATTCATTTCTGATGCTCAGAGATGCCCTCTGATGCTTTGTCTTGTACTCTTTAGATTTCATTCTTCTATTACTTTCTCATCTAATGTAATGAAGACAGTTGCCTAAATTTGAGTCACCAGTGTCTTGTATAGTGTGGTAAAGATATAAAGACTCATGGTTTGATTTTGTTTATTAAGTAAAATGCTTTTGACTAGAGTTTGGAGAACAATTTATTTTAAAATTTATTTCCTTTAAAATGATAAAATGATATGTTTTAATTAGCACATTTTGGTAAATTTTATTTGAACCAATTTTGGATTTCGTTTATTTAAAGTATTTTCTGTATTTTACATACAGATTTAAAAAATCAGAATAAATGGGTGGGTGCCATGGTACATGTCTCTAATCACAGTGACTCAGAAGGCTCAGGCAGGAGGATCACAGGTTCGAGGCCAGAGGTAGCGTGCACAATTTAGTGAGACCTTGTCTCAAGAAAAAATAAATTAATAATTAAATAAAGGAGCTGAGGGTGCAATTCAGTGGTAAAGTGCTTGCCGAGTATGTGTAAAGCTCTGGGATCAATCTCCAGAACTGCAAAATAAAATCTGAATAAAGTGAATATTCGTAACAATCTTTATTTGTAAAGACAGCCCATATAGAGCTTTGCAGCTATTACACTTAAGACTTGGCAATATGCATTGTTAAATTATGATGGTTACTGTATATTTCAAAAATTTAAAAATTGTTATATACTTCATTATTTGTTAGCTATTAATTACATTAATATTGCTAGTATGTCACTTTATATATTAAGTAGAGAATGTAGATATATTTTACTTAACTATTCTTTATTTGTTACTTTAGTATTATAAATACAAGGGCATAAGGATTTTAGCTTTCACATGATGTTAAAAACCAAATGGTTTCTATTCTTAGATGTTAAACATTAAATAGTCTTACTTTTTGGGTGACCATGTTTGTATCACCCTTCAGACTTGAGAAAGAACAGTTACTTGCAGAAGAAGATGATGATGATTTGAAGGAAGTAACAGATTTAAGGAAAATAGCTGCTCAGTTACTGAAGCAAGAACAGAAGAACAGGTATTCTTTTCAGTGATGTGATTTGAACAAACAGATTTTATAATTATTAAATCAGATCATTTAAAGATTATCCAATAAAATATGTGAAATTTCAAGTAAACAACAGGGCTCTCTTAAGATGTGTTTGCAAGAGGCTGACTACTAAAAGACTTACCTATTAAAAGTAGGTAATAATTAGGGGGAAAATGTAAAATTATTTATATAGCTAATAGAATATACTCATATTGTCTCTATATTTATTTATTTATTGATGCTTAGGATCAAAACCAGGGCAAATTGTGCACACTGGGCAAGGACTCTACCACTGACCTACACCCCAGCCCTAGTTACCATATTCAGCATGGCTTAGATTTTTCTTTTTGGTACTATATGTTTGAACCCAGGGCCTTGTGAATACTTTTTGCACACGCACTACCACTTAGCTGCACTCTCTGCCCCTTTTTTATTTTTTATCTTGAAACAAGGTCTTGCTAAGTTAAGCAGACTGCCTCTGGCCTTATATCTGCAATCCTCTTGTCTCTGCCTCCTGAGTCACTGGGATTATAGGCGTGCGTCACTGCACCTGGCTGCTTAGATATTTTTTATTTCTGTGTGTTGAAACATAACTGATTTGTTAATATTCATTTTAACTCACACTAGCATTATTTACATTGGAAGCATTTTTCAAAGTACATGTAATTTTATAAAATACACTTTTTTGTTTTTATCAGATTCTTAATTAGTTGGGTATGCATAAACTCCGTAGAGTTGAGCTGAATCATAATGGTTTATTAAATCAGTGTGACTATTTGAGGATCACAAGTTCATTTTTACCTGTTTCTTGGCCAGGAACTATTTCTCCCTCTTGTTAGGCTTTCTCCAACTGTATGTCTTTGCCAATGAAGAAGACATTGCGTGAATGAGTACAAAATCGAGTTTAAGTCCTTTTTTCTTCTTATAGTACTGAAGTGTTAAACCCAAGGTCTAGTACAGACTAGGCAAGTGTTCCACCATTGAGCTGCACCCTAGCCCCCTTTTTATTTTTTTATCTTTTATTTTTATTTTTATTTTTTTGCAGTACTGGGGGTTCAACCCAGGGGCTCGTGCTTGCATGCTTTGCAAGTGCTGGACCACTGAGCTGTACCTCCAGACCTTTTTTTTTTACTTTTTGAGACAGGGTCTCACTAAATTACTCAGGCTACCTCTGGTCTTGAATTTGCAATCCTCCTACCTCTGTCTGCCAAGCCGCTGGATTACAGGTGTGTGCCACCGCACCTGGCTCCCTTTTTATTTTTTAATTTGAGAAAGGGTCTTGCTAAGTTACCCAGGTTGCCTCTGGCATTGAATTCATGATGCTCCTGCCTTAGCCTCTTGAGTTGCTGGGATTACAGGTATGTGCCATAGCACTCAGCTAAGTTAAGACCATTTTTAATACAGAAAAATGTCCCATGTGCTGCTTAGTGTCAGCTATGATTACTGTCTTCATGTATTGAGAACATTGTATTTATAGTTTTGAAATAAAGATCTGAGGTGTTTTTTTTGGCAGGGATAAGTAGTATGTATTTTATTTCACTTATTCAAAATTATAAATGGTTATAGATAACATAACTATACATTGGGAAGTTTGAAATTTGAATACACTGGCATTTGTTTGAGTATGCTTTGAAAAATAACATTAAAATTTACCAACTAGGTGTAGTGGTACATACCTGTAATCCCTGTACTCAGAAGGTTGAGGCAGGAAGGTGGCATGTTTCAGGACAGACTGGGTTACATAGCAAGACACTGTCTCAGAAAAACAAAGACAAAAACAAAAACCTTATAAAATGAGGGCTGGGGGTCTACCTCATCAGTAGATTGCTTGTCTAGCTTACATGAGGCTTGGATTCTATGCCCAGTACTACAAAAACAAACAAACATAAAACCAAAACAAAGATAAAAAACTTATCAAATGACAAATATATGTTTTTTGTTGTTGTTAGTGCCATCAAGTTGGGTCTGACTCATGTGACCCTATGTACAACAGAACGAAACACTCTCTTGACATTGTGCCATGGCCAGCACTGTTGTTAGTGCTTCTCTGAGAATCATAGGGTTTTGAATGGCAGATTATTTCGGGAGTGTTTTGAGAGTGAGTTGCTAGGTCCTTCCATTTTTGTGTTGCTGGGGATTGAATGTAGGGCTACAGAGAATACAGAGCAGCATTCTACCAAATTGAGTTAAACTGCAACCCCATATTGGTTTTAGTGTCCGTTTTTTAGGCACAATATGAATAATGGCTAATAAGATAAATAGCCATTAAGCCAAATATCTTTTTTGTGCAGCTACTACATTTATAGATTAAAATTTTTATACTAGAAATTATCACATATTCTTTCTATATCTAGTGAATACTCATTCTCAGTTTACATTTTTCTCATACCATAATTTTCTGTAAGCCTACTCTATAATATTCACCCTTTCCAATGATTTACTTGTAATAGCCTTTTTCCCAGTTATTATTATTATTATTATTATTATTATTATCATTATTATTATCATTATTGTACTGGGGGTTGAACCCAGGGCCTCGCACGTGCATGCTTTGCAAATGCTGGACCGCTGAAAGGCACCCCAAGCCCATTTTTTCACTTTTTGAGATAGGGTCTTGCTAAATTACTCAGACTGCCTCTGGTCTCAAACTTGCGGTCCTCCTGCCTCTGCCTCCCGAGCCGCTGGGATTACAGGCGTGTGCCAACGCTCCCAGTTCTAATTTTTTTAATTAATTTATTTGTGATACAGGGGGTTGAACCCAGGGTCTCGCATGCTCTGTAAGTGCTGTTACCACTGAGCTGCACCTCCAGCCCATTTTTTTACTTTTTGAGACAGGGTCTCCCTAAATTATGCAGAATGCCTCTGGTCCCAAACTTTTAATTCTCCTGTCTCTGCCTCCCAAGTTGCTGGAATTACAAGCATGTGCCACTACGCCCGGGCTTTTCATTTTTTTTTTAATTAGTGATTTTTTATGTACAACTTAATGGGTCTCATTATGACAGTTCCATACATGCATTTCATTGTACATTGCTCATGTTATTAACTGCTCCTTTACCCTCTCATGACCCTCCTCCACCATCCCTTTTGTCCCCACTGATGGTCTCTTTTCTACTTCCATGTCTTTTTTGTGAGTATATCTATCTATATATGTACATCCCAACTTTGTCATAAGGGCAACATACATGATATTTTTTTTCCCATTACCCTTTCTTTTTGTCCCCTCATTTTAAGCAAATTAAGCCAGACTCAGAAAGATAAACATCTCATGTTTTCTCTCATATGTGGATGTTAAGACTTCAATATATATTCATTGTTAAACCATAAAGATTATGAAAGCAGACAGGATTTAAGTAGGCAAAGATAATGGTCTAATAGCCTTTTAAAAAATTGGTTATTTATAAGGCCATATGTGTTTTCCCCATTCCAATATAATCTAAGTGTTGATCACTCCTGTGGTTTAAGAGACTTTTTTTTGCAATACTGGGACATTGAACCTAGGGCATTGTGGATGCTAGGAAAGTGCTTTACCATTGAGCTGCATCCCAGTCCCCTTTTTAAAAATTATTTTTTATTTTGAGACCCGGTCTCACTAAGTTTCACAGGCTGCCTCTGGCCTTGAACTCATTGTGATCCTCCTGCCTCAGCCTCCTGAATCTCTGGGATTACAGCTATATGCCATAGCGCCCAGCTGGTTTAAGAGGTTTGATTAAGCACAACATTGGTTGCTCTTTGGAACTTAAGAAATAGTTGAGTTTATATCTCCTTTACCTGGCAAAGAGTTGTATTTATCATTATGGGAAGAGAATATTGGTGTTTTTAAGATTCTGTAATAATGCCCAAGTTCGTTATACTGCTAAGAATAAAAACAACATTGCCATGTATAAAGTTTCTATATTTGTAATTTCTACTATTATATAGTTTTTAATCTGTCTATGTGACTTAAAGTATTCTTTTTAGCCTAGGTACAAAATCAGCTGAATAGGTCATCTTTCTTAGGTTTTGTTTTTATAACAAATTTGTAATCAGTACAAAATAACACCTAGCATTGTGCCTTGTAGGTAGTTAGTACACAGTTATAGTGTTAT
>VMDO01020684.1:0-36913 GCA_007922755.1 Pedetes capensis
AAATTTCAATGAACCAATCAATGTATCAAATCCAGATGTATCACTTTGGAATAATGAAGGGAGTTTATCAGGGGAAAAGATTTTTTTACTGGAAAAAGGTTTTAAGTGTGTATCCATTTTAGTGTACTACTTTAAAACCTACTTTTAAAGATGAATCATCTTTCTTCACTAAAAATATTGTTGCATTCTGAATTTTAATATTTGCTATATATTATTTTAAATGAAATATCTTACATTGTAGAAATGAAAGAGATATTGGTCTGGGGAGGAAACTTTATTATACTTATATCTTTTATTTGGAGAACAATAAATAAATTGGATTTTATTGTAGAAAGAATATCTCTTGACATGTACATGAACTTCATGGAATTTACTCTTTATAAAAGTATATTTGAAAGCCAGATGCTATGGTTCATGCTTGTAATCAGAGCAACTCAGAGGCTGAGGCAGGAGAATCAGGAGCACAGGCCAAAGGCAGCCTATGCAATTTAGCAAGACCTTGTCTCAAAATAAAGCAACAAGAAGAGTGCTGGGAATGCAGCTCCATTATAAAGCACTACCCTGGCATGTGCAAGGCCCTGAGTTCAACTCTTAGTACTGAAAAAAAATGTATTTGGAAATGGAAAAGAATATACACTTTTCTTAATACCCTAAAAGAGTCATGTAAGGAGTTAGCATATAACTCAAAACTGAGAATTTAAGACCAGTTGCAAAATTCAGTATTCAGTATCCTGTTCAACTCTAAGCAATAATAGAGATGCTATTCTTACCCAAATATAGATATTATTACATAATATTCTGGAAGATTTAAAAACCTCAAATTCTGTCCTTTAAATGAAAATTAAGTTTCATATACAGGTATATTTGTTTCATGAGAGAACATGTCTCAAGACTCAGTGTTTTATGGCTAGCAGGAAAGATGAAGAATTTTGAGATCAGTAGGAATAGAATGAATTTTCAAATACAAAACATGCAGAGATAACTGGTAATTATTGAAAGGTGAAAGTATTATCCTTTGTGTAAAGTACAAAATCCTAAGAAGTAAAATCATTAAACCACTGAAAGAATAGATACTAAAGTTATTTGCCTGAAGAAAAGGAAGCTATGCCTAAACATAAAAGCAAAAGAAGACACTACAGTGTATAGTTGTAGTTGTTGTTAGGTGCCATAGTTGGTGTCTGACTCATATCCACCCTACATACAACAGGAAAAACACTATTTTTAGTGCTTTTCTGCTAGTCATAGGGTTTTCAATGACAAATTGTTTTTTGGGAGTGGGTTTCTGGGGCCTTCTCCCAAGCCTACAGCACCTGGTGTTCCCAAGTGGTCTCCTATCCAAGTATTAACCAGACCTGATCCTGCTCAGTTTCCCTGATCTGATGGGATCAGATACCACAGTGGTACAACTGCAGACACAGAGCATAAGACGATTGGAAATCTAAAACAGTCTAGGTCAGACACTCCAGAAACAAAACACAAAGAGAATCATGATCCTTGACAAAATACTTACCCTCAATATTCTGGGAAGAAAAATAATGGTTTTAGTATAAAGTAAGTTCTCACAAATAAATAGGAAAAATTCAGTATGTTAAGAAAATATTGGGCTGGGATTTAGCGCAGTTGGTAGAGCGCTGCACTGCACTCTCTGAGGTCCCAAGTTCGATTCCCAGCACCGCAAAATGGGAGAAGGAAGTGGTAACCCACTCCCAAGGCAATCCCGAAACAGTCAGCCATTGAAAACCCTATGAGGGTCTTTATGAGTCGGACTCGATGGCACCTAACAACAACAACAAGAAGAAAATATTACAAAACAGAAGACATGAATAATTATAAAAAGAGTATAAATCATCCCTGAGTATTGAAAATGTATAACCTTACCAATAGTAAATGAAGAACCAAATAAAATCACACAGATGCTGTCATTTCTTCCTAATCAAATTGATATTCTTTTACACCTAATCATAATACCCATTCCCAGTGATGGTGAGTGTGAAATAGTTATTATTTTTGTTGTTAGGTGCCATCCAGTTGGTATCCGACTCATAGCGACCCTCATAGGGTTTTCAATGGCTGACTGTTTCGGGATTGCGTTGGGAGTGGATTGCCAGGCCCTTCTCCCATTTTTGCGGTGCTGGGAATCCAACTTGGGACCTCAGAGACTGCAGCTCAGTGCTTTACCAACTAAATCCCACCCTGTAATAGTTATTAGAGGATTTATAAAAGAATGCCACTTCTCACAGTCCCTTGGCCAAAAATAGTCACAGCCCTGCAGACTGCAGAAAGTGGGAAATGTAAGACAAGATCTGGATGTTTAGAGAAAAATCTCACTTATTCTTTGAGCACACATATGCTATTGATCAAGAGAAATTAATAAGTACTTTTAGAAGTAAGCCCTCTTAAAACTTTTATATTTCCCTGAGTGTACATATTACAGTTCAGTTATCTTCTTCTCTTTGTTTTTGTTTTATGTTGTTTTTGCAGTGCTAGGGCAAGTGTTTTACCACAGAGCTGTATCCTCAGCCCTTTCCTCATTGTTTTAAATTTGAGATTTTTGTAATCTCTAAAAAAAAGAGTCTGACTTTTCTAAACACAAGTAATCTACTGTACATTATGATTACAGGAAGGAATCAATAATAGACTTCTATAGTATGTCTGATGTTTTTGCTAAGATTCTTGTCCAACTCCAACACAAATTTAGTAGAAAGGTATTAAGCTCACTTGTCTGAAAAGTAATATAAGATACATAGAATTGAAGTAATTTGGCCCAGGGTATATTAAGAAATGTTTAAAATGGAATGTAAATCTTAAAATGCATGATTTCAAAGATCACAATCCTCTGTGTATCCATTGCAACCCTTTACAATCAAAAGAAACGCTAATTTGTCCTCAAAATTTCAATATGAAACAAAGTTGGCTGATAATCTCAAGTACAGTTACACAATTCCATAAATGGTACAATCTATCTTTGGAATGGGCTTCTTGTTAGAATATTTTTATCTTTTGTGGTGCTATGTTTTATTGTAAATCCAATCAAATCTAGTGAAACTGGATCTATTCTACATTCCTGCCATGTATGTGACCTGAAATATTTCACCTTCATGCCTGAGCCTCATTTAACACATTTGTAATATGAACAAAATAATGCTTATAATGCTCAGATATTGCAGAAATATTCTTCATATATTGCACGCACTGTTGTTGTGCCTGATGCTGTTTATTCACACTTGAATCCACTTGAATAAGCTTCATCTATGAATAAATATAGACAAGGAAGAAATACAAAAAGGAATGTACAATAAGTTTTTAACTATGATTAATTCTGAGTAGTGATATTTTGCATGTTTTTGTTCTTTTTATATTTTCTAATATTTATCCAGGGATTATCCATTTCTTTTATAATAAGAAACAAACTTCTTTCAAATGAACTATTTCAAATTAACTCTATGAGAGTCCCACTTAGGAAACCAGTACTCCTTACTTTATCAAACTTTTGTATGCTTTAATTTTGCCCCATAGTTACAAAAATAGTCTTCTTAAATATCTCTTAATATTTTTTATTGTATTGCCTGTGTGTTTTGATTTTTATCTATTATCTATTTTTGTTCTTCATAAAAGGTAGATTTTACATTTCTCAAAAACTTCCCTACTCTTAATGACCGATCATTTTCCTTCTGCTTTGATATGCTACATTTAAAATAAATTAAATCCTAGTATTCCTGCAGCCCTATCCTTGAGACATCTGATCCCATCAGATCTCCAAAGCTAAGCAGGGTCATTCCTGGTTAGTACTTGGATGGGAGACTTCCTGGGAACACCAGGTGCTGTAGGCTTGGGAGAAGGACCCGGACACTCACAAAAATCAATCCGCTATTGAAAACCATAAGAACAGCAGAGAAGCACTGATAATAGTGTTTCGCCTGTTGTATGTAGGGTCACTATGAGACAGATACCAACTCGACGGCACCTAACAACAACAATAACAAATTCTAGTATACCCACAGATTTATAACTGGACTCTATTCAAATCCAGTGGTCCAAGAGTCTGTTTATACATCACTGTCCTTCTAGTTTAATTGATATGGATTAATATTGCCCTTTAAATTCTTATGTATCCATCTTCATAATGCTCCCATTGAATAATATTTTATTCTAATACCATTGCTTCAATTGGTTTCTTTTGTAACATATCTAATAATTCTTTTCCATTGTTTCCAATATTTGTTTTGTTTAATGTTTTTGTTTGTTTGCTTGCTTATTTGTAAACTCTTAGATTTTAGATTTTGTTTTTCCAGTCTGAATTGTTAGGTGCCATCAAGTCAGATCTGATTCATAACAACCCTTTTGTACAACAGAACGAAAAACTCCCCAACACTGTGCCATGCCTAGCACTAGGTCAGTGCTTCTCTGCTCTTCATAGGGTTTTTAAATAGCTAATTGTTTGGGGATTGTTTCAAGAATGGCTCCCAGGCTCTTCTCCCATTTTTGTGGTGCTGGGGATTGAACCCAGGCCCTCAGAGAGCACAGAGCAGGTCTGAAAGTCTGTCTTAAAATAGGAGAACTTAACTCATAGGACTAAAATTTTTTTCTAAATGTCACTTTTAGCTAAAGGCTCCTCCGAAATGCATCATGTCATGCTGACGTCTTTGTTAAACATTAACCCATTCAAATTAAATAATTGTAATTAACACTTTTTAAGCCATGTTCTAACATAAAATGATTGACATAATAATCCAAACAACTTTTTATTTTATAATGGTCTGTAATGAGCTACTATTATTACCCTTCTACAGATGAAGTGGCAAGTGAAGGAGCTGGAATTTGATCCCAGGCAGGGTGCATCAAGGATACACTACTTTGATCAGTATTGTATGTTACTAATTATTGAATAATTAAGCATATGTTTCACCATACCATGACTATCTTATTTCACATTTTCTTTAACAAGTAATTTGTTTTTATCTTGCTATTGTATCAAATGGCCACAAACTCAATGACTTGAAACAATAAAAATGTATTATTTCACAGTCTCAGAAACCCACCATGTTTGGCTGGGTCATCTTCCAGCCTTATGAACCTAGTCATCAAGATGTTGCCAGGGCCGTGCTCCTTTGTGGTGGTTCTAGGAATAAATCTGCTTCCAAGCTCTCTCAGGTTCTTGAAAGAAATAAATTCCATGCAATTCCAGGACTGAGGGCCCCATTTCCTTATAGGCTGTCAGCCAGTGGTCATGCTCAGGTTCTAGGGGATTCTTATATTCTTTACTTCTGGTCCTCCCCATCTTCGTGGTCAACAATAAGGAGTTGAGTGTGACTCTCCTTTTTTCTTCACTTCTTGATTTCTCTTTTCCCCTCCATCTTTCTATCCTGTCTTCCCCTTCTGCTTCCAGGACTCTAATGATTACATTGGATACACCTAAGTAATCTAGAAAAATGTCCCTGTTTTAAGGTTAGCTGATTAATAGCTTAATTCCATCTGCAAACTCCTTTCACATTAGTATCTAGATTGTTGCCTGATTAAATAAACAGAGAATAGGAAACTTACAGCTTTAAAATGCTCTTTTGTATTTTTTGTTACTTTCCTACTCTGCATTTCCAACTTGAAAATATAAGCTTTTAAAATACTTATTCTACATTTGCTATAAGTTAATTTTCCTAGCAAGAGAGCAGGAGAAAACTTATTTCATTTCCATTTGTGCTGCTTATCTTAATAAGTCCTTTCCTATCATATCTTTCAATGTATTGTATAAACATATATTTTCATTTCCCCAAGGTTTTAAAGACTTGGGGAAATTTTTTTTTTTTTAGTTCAGTTTGCTTAGCTAGTCAGACCATTACATTAAATTTCTTTTTAATTGAACAAACTGTCTAGTAACATTTTGAATATGCAACAATATTTACCTATTTTCAAATTGCCTCACATAACTATTTTTACATATTCATTTGTAATTTTCCACATTTACATTTCACATAACTGTAATCATATTGTGTATAATACTTACTTTCTCCAAATTCAAAATCATATTATAACTGACTATTTGAGTCCCCTATGAACATTCCATTGTCTATTGAAGATATCTGGGAAAGCAATATATAATCTTCAAAGCATCATATAAATAGCTTCCTAGATGAAGCTCCTCTCAATTTACCCTCCACAAACATCACCTCTACTCGTTTGACCCTCATGTGTTACAAATTACATTACAGCATAATGAGAAATTTACAATCCCACCTTTGTGCTGATGTTGCCCCTCTGACTTTATTTTCTTTGGGTGACTGGCTTCTACTTGTCTTTCAAGAATAAGATGACAGGTCACTTCCCTTCAACATACTTCCCTACATTAGGATGAATTTCCCCTCCTATTCTCACCCAAGACATTCTTCCCATAGTTTTATCACAGTATGCTTCGTATTTAATTATAATCATCTGATTATCTCTATAGGTCTCAGCTCACCTGTCAAGTCCTTATGTGCAAAGCCTGAGACTACCAGTAGTTTTGCTTGAAGTTGGGTTCCATTGAAATTAACAAACAACTCCAAGTGTCAGTGGCTTAAAGCAGTGCAGATTCATTTCATCCTCACACTGTGCATGTATCTTGGAGCAGCTGGATGCTCTGTTCCATGTTCTCTGCACTGACAAAGCTGCCTTTATGTCTAATGTTGTCAACTGCCATGGAAGAGGAAAAGAGAGAACATAATGAAGTCTGCAGCAGTTCACAAAGCATCTCTGTCAAATGACACATGTCATTTCTTCTCACCATTCACTGCCAAAGAACACATGACTGTATTTATCCTCAAGAGGAAAGAAAGTCAAATCCTACCATGGGCAAGAGGGGAGAGCTGTAAACATTTGGTGAACAACATGAATGATAGTCAAAAGCCAGTCTCTTTAAGCACATCAGGGACTGAACATTTGTGTCCCTTCAGAATGTGTCTATTAAGGCCATAACACCCAGTGGGGTGGTATTTAGAGTTGAGGCCTTCTAGAGGTAAGTAAGTTAAGCTGGTAGAGACCTCATGGTGGATTGGTGCCCTATGCCAATAGACAGGAATGAATGAGCTGCTGCTTTCCTCTCTCTGCTCTTCACCATCTGAGTATAAATGAGCACCCCCACATATCCATCAGCTTGTTGTGCTGTGGGGGCTTGTGTGTTGCTGTGAAGCTGAAATCTATGCCACAGATAATTCAGATTACCAGCATGGCCACGCATGGTGGACAAGTTTCAGCTGAGCTTCTAGACTAAGATATTTCTAGGGGGAAGGATCCGGAAGCCCACTCCCAAAACAATTAGCTATTGAAAACCCTATGAATAGCAGAGGAGCACTGCCAAATATAGTTCTAGAAATGAGCCCCCCAGGCTGGAAGTCACTCAAGAAATGACTGGGGAAGAGTTGCCTCCTCAAAGTAGAGTAGACCTTAATGGTGAGAATGAAGAAAAGCCCCTGAGGTCTTCTTTCAGAGCTGTGACACAACTCAAAATTAGAAGAAACATAGTGGCTGCAACAATGGGCTCAAATGTAAAAGGATAGTTTGTATGGCATAGCGTTAGGTCGTGTTTTGTTCTGCAGTACTTAGGGTCACTTAGGGATTTATCTCGATGGCACCAAACAAAAACATTAATAAAACATCATCAAGAGAATGAAAAGAGAAAGCATAGGCTAGAAGAAAATATCTGCAAAAGACATATTTGATAAAAGTCTGTTTTTCAAAATATACAAATAATGCTTAAAATTCAACAATAAGGAAATGACTCAATTTAAAAATGAATCAAATCTCTTAACAGACTTCATCAAAGAAAAGACATACCTGTTACCAATGAGCATATGAAATGACGCTTTACACCATATGCGATCAAGGAAATGCCAATTAAAACAATAATCAGATACCACTATATATCGATTAGAATGAACATATCCAGAGCATTGTTAATATCAAATGTTAACATGGATGTGGAGCAACATGAACTCTTAATTATTACATGTGTAATACAACATATTACAACCAGATTGGAAGGCATTTTAAATTTCTTTGAAAACAAAACATATTCTTACTGTAACATCTACATTGTTCTCCTTGGTATTTTCTCAAAGAAATTGAAAATGTATGTCTACACAAAAACCTGAACATAGATGTTAATAGCAACCTGTTCACAATTGCTGAGCTTGGAAGTAACCAAGATGTCCTTGAAGAGTGGACAAATTATAGCACATCTAGAAACATATATAGGTAGGAAGTATTTGTAGGGGAAATCTCTGCACCTCTGTTCAGTCTGCTGTGAACCTAAAACGATGCTAAAAGATAAATTCTATTTAAAATGGCAGTCATAGTAAGTTTTATGTTTATTTCACTGCAATTAAATTTTTTGACATTTTAATTTCTTTATATGAAAATTGCATATGAAGTACAGTCTCAGGTGCCTCAGAAATATATATTACTACAACAAATCACATTCTTCTTATTTTTTTTTAATTGTGGAAAAATGCATATAAACTTTACCATTTTGACTGCTTTTTAAGTGCACAGCTCATTGGCATTAAGTACATTCATGTTGTTGGGCAATCATTGTTGTCCATCTCTGAACTCTTTTTAATCTTCCAAAACTGTAACTCTATGTGTTAAATAATGATTCCCTACGTCTACTTTCTACAGCTCCTGGACCTCCACCCAACTTTCTGTCTCTATAGATTTCATTATTCTGGCTGTTTCATGTAAGTGGAATCATGCGGTAGTTGTCTTTTTCTGCCTGGTTCATTTTGCTTAGAATAATGTCTTCAAATTTCATCCTTGTAGTAACATGTGTCAGAATTTTTGCCCTTTTTAAAACTAAATATATATATATATATATATATATATATATATATATATATATATATACACACACACACACACACACACATACATATGCCATATTTTCTGTACTTAATTCTATTCACAGCAGCATCACTTAATTCTTGTCATTGAAATAAAGCTACAATTAAACATGTCTAGATCATGTTTTGGGAGAAGGACCCAGCAACCCACTCCCAAAAATCAATCCTCCATTGAAAACCCTATGAACAGCAGAGAAGCACTAACAATCGTGTTTCACCTGTTGTATGCAGGGTCACTATGAGTTGGATACGGACTCGATGGCACCTAACAACAACAACAGATCATATTATCTGTTATTTCTTTAAATGGAATTGTACTAAAACAGATGTTCCAAGGGTATAGCAGATGAGTGAGTCGGTGAATTCACAATTCACAAACCAATAATTACTTAATGCCTTTGCTGCTGTTGTTGTTGTTGTTGTTGTTGTTGTTGTTGTTACTGAATGTTGAACTCAGGTCCTTGTGCATATTTTGTAAATATTTTACTATTGAGATGTACTCTCAGCACTATTTTTACTTTTTTATTTTGGAGCAGGGTCTTTTTTATTTTTATTTTTTTTATTTTGAGAAGTGGTCTTGCCAAATTGCTTAAGCTTGAGGCTTCTCTTGCCTTGGGATCCTTCTGCCTCCACCTCCTCAGTTGCTGGGATTGTAGGTTTGTACCACCACAACCAAAATGTCAAAAAACACTCAGGAAACTAGACATTTTTCTACCTCAAGATCTTTACACTTGAACCTTACCTAGAAATGCTGTCTTTCCATTTGATTCCTCTTCAGAGTTCAGAACTCTGCTCCAACATCACCCTGTACAGAGGTCTTTGTTGAACTACAAATATAAAACACCTTCCTACTCCTCATCCCTTTGTAACCTATTCAAACTGGATTGGGTATATCACAGAATTTAAAATTGTATGAAATTGTCAATATGTTTACTTGGATATTGTGTCTTCTCACTCCTCATTGAATGTACTCCATGGAGGACCTTGTTTGTCTTACACATGTGGATCTCTGGTGGCTGGAATAGCACAGTAGTTCTCTCTTACCTATGGGGAGATACAGTCCAAGTTAAAAATGTTTAATCAAAAATAATTTTTAATTACAGCTAGTAGTTCTCCCTTATCTGTGGTGAGATACATTCCAAGTTAAAAAAAGTTTAATCAAAAACATTTTTAATTACAACCTTGAAAAAAGTTCAAATATAAAGAATATATTAAGTAGTGTACCCACATCATTACAAAAGTTGAATAAAAATGCCTTCTTTTGACCAAAATTTGGGTAATTGATTAACAATGGCAATGATTCAAAAGCAAAAATTGGCTAAAGAACTGTCTTTTAAAATTGCAGTATTCATTATGAAATAAAGTGTTTATAAATGCAATTAATTCTATACTTGTTCTTCTGGCCCTTGAACAAATTTAATGGAACCAATAATGTATTTCCTTGGTTTTAATTATGCACAGTAAGTGTTTTTGATGTTGCCAATTTTCCTAAAGAATAACAAATGTTGCCTTTGCCTCAATAGCTTTGATTGTGTACGTTACATGCTTAACGTTTTCTTTTTCCTGTAGAAGGTATTAAGCATGTTGACACCTACACTGTCCCAGCATGTCCAGGCATCCCTTGAGATGTCTTTGCTGAAAAGGACATTTTTAAATGTTTCTTTTTTAAACAGTAATATGTAACTTGTTTTAAGTATTAAAACTAAAATAATTACAAGTGGAAATTTGAAAGGTAGTGGAAATTGGGTAGATTGCTGTCTAATGTTGACTTCTAAAAATGCCTTTCTTTTCCAATTGTATACTCTTTGTCCTATTTTATTGTTTATTCAAATATACTTTGTATGTGTGTGCTACTGTGTAAGTCTGAGTATCCATGTATGCCTCACTTTATTAGGATTTCAAGTATAAAAGGCATCACTCCTACAAGATGCCTTATTTTGCAGAAAGCATGATGTTATTGATGTTTGTTGAATTAAATCAACTGACCTACTGTTATTTAGTATATTAGTTTATATTGCCCAACAAAATTACAACAAAAAGTAACACTCTTTATCTATTTCTCCCTCATATACTCATTCACAGACAAGCTAATAACTGTGGACATAAAACTAAACCATTACACACTTTTAAATACTTTTTTATAGTGTCTTCTGAATGAACACTTGTTCCCTTTGCTTTCTGAATAATGGGAGCACTATATGAGCTACATAAAACCCACATGAAGTAGGCATATTTCAAATTAACTATAATGGTGACCCTTTTTTGCTCAAGTAACATTAAGCTTCATTGAGAACTCTAGACAAACTTTCATTTTAATTTCTGTCTCTAAATGAAACTTCCCAATAGCCTTCCTAAAGCCCTGCCCATAAATGCTGTGGACACTAAGGTATAAAAATTGACAATGGCTTTGTTCCATGAACAGGTGCCAGGAGAATAAAAAGGGAAGAGATTCAGGCAAAGTCTCAAAATGCATGTTAGGAGAAGTGGGTACAAAATCTTTATTAAGTGAAATGCAAATATCACCAGCAACGTGGGTCAAACACAAAGTCAAAATAACGAAGAGAGAAGGGATGCAAGTAGGTGAGTTAGCAAGGAATACACAGTATATAGTTAAAAACTGATGGGTGATAGATAGGTAGGTAGATAGATAGATAGATAAATAGTAGATAGTTTTAGAATTAAACCCAGAGGTAGAGATATAAATAGGACTGAGAGTTCAAGCTCTAAAAAGAGAATGTGCTATTTTAACTGGTTTCCAGTGCCTGTTGCTAAGGCTGGCTGAGGTGTGGAAAGAACTTCAACTAAATGAATATTAACAATTCATGTGTTACTACCAATAATTCATTATATATGTATATATGTGTATATATATGTATATATAATAGATATGCAAGTGCTATAGTGTAGTTTGTCTTTAATCCTTAAATATAGTATTTTGAGGAATGTACAACTCTTTTTATTTTATAGATGGTAAAACAGGAGCTTACAGTATTTTAAAAACTTTTACAAGAAGCCCACCACACTTGTAATCGTAGCATTTGGTAAGTTAAGGAAGGAGGATCATGCATCCAAGGTTAGCCCAGTCTTTATAGCAAGTTCCAGGCCAGCCTGGGTTACACAGACAGACATTGTCCTAAAAACAAACAAACAAAATGATTCAGGAGCCTGAGGCAGGAGGATCACAAGTTCCAGGCCAGAGGCAGCCTGCTCACTTAGCGAGACCCTGTCTCAAAATAAGAAATAAAAAAGGAGCTTTGGGTGTAGTTCAGTGGTAGAGCACTTGCCTGCCATGGTGAGGCCCTGGGTTCAACCCTCAGTACTTAAACACAAAATCAAAAACTTGCCCAAGGACCTATAGCTGATAAGAGTCAGTATTTGAACTCAGATATCTCTGAGGTTATTCTCAGAAATTTTAAACACTGGAACTGTCACTGTCAAATAGAGTAGTCATTAGCTACATGTAGCTATTTAACGCAATTAAATCTATAAATTAAAAAATATAAGTCATATTTTAAATGCTCAAAAGCCACATAGATGTAGTATGCACTCCACAGAATAAAGAAAGTCCTGAAGGAGAGTACAAAACTGATTCATCAAACCTCATTTTTATATGTGATGATATTTAGGTCAAAAACAAATAACAACTATTGTTTGTTCTTCAAGGGGTCACAGTTCAGACTGATACATGCATTTTCCCTATTCAGGGCTTCTTGCCCTCAGCAATATTGACATTTGGTGTCTGAATAATTATTTTTTATAAGAATCTGTGCTGATAAAATATTTAAGAACAACATTAAGCAGCCACAATGGGAAAAAATGCTTATCCCCTCACCCCCACCCTGAATTCATGTGTTGAAATCCTAACTGCAAACATTAAGGTGTTAGGAAGCAGGCTTTTGGGATGACTAAGGCCTGAGGACTGAGCCCTCCTGTATGGAACTTGTTATTGTTCTGTGCCTTCAAGTCCAGTTCAACTCATAGTCGACCCTTAACAGGATTTTCAATGGCTGAATGTTTCAAGATTGTTTCCTGAGTGGATTGCCATGTATTTCTCCTGTTTTTGTGGTGCTGGGGATCAAACCTAAGGCGTCAGAAAGCTCAGAGCTAAACCCCACCAAATGAGCTAAACCCCAGCCTAGATGGAATGAGTGTCCTTAAAAAAAAGATACCGTAAGATCCCTCCCCTGTATGTGAGATCCCTGTATGTGAGCTTGCAGCAAAAGAAAGCCCATCTGTGAGGAAGCAGGTCTTCACCAGTGAACAGGTGTCTCAGCCCCTTGATCCTGAACTTCCCAGTCCCCAAAACTATGAGAAATAAATGTTCATTGCTTATAAACCACCAAGTCTATGAAGCAGCACATTTCTCTTGGTGGCTTGGATTGAGACTTACCCAGTTCTCCCCAAATTTCTTGTTGGGGTTCTCAAAAGTAACTGTGCAGTGAACACAACATCCTGAGAGAGGGAAGGATGGCCTGAAAGAGCCCAGTCATTGTTCCTGTCCTTCATGTGACATCTTGAGCAAAGAACAACCTAGGCTTTAGGCTTTGCTCCTCTCTCCTCTAGAAGCAAGGTGACCTTCAAACCTTCACCCAGTGAATCACATATTTCCTGAAGTATACTCCCTGAGGTGGGCTGCCTTTGGGGTCCTTCAGCTGTACTGCAAAGAACATGTAGAGTCAAGACTCTTCTACCCTGGGTAGCTTTCTTGATCCCTAGGGGACTGGCTCACAATGGCTCTGTCACTTCGTTCCCTTATCTATCCAGAAGTAATAAATCCCCTTTGTATAACTTGTCTGGTGTGTGCTTTGTCTCACCAGACTCAGACCAACAAACAGCAACCAGCACATGATGGATCTAGAGAAGCCGAGAATGCTGTGGGCACAAGTGTTTGGACTATTTCTGGTGGTTGGCACAGCAATAACCTTTTTTATCTCCACCCTGTGGTAGTCCTCTCTTGGGATTGGTAATTAGTGAATCTGTTGACATATAGTAATTTGTTATAGCATCTCAAATGAACTAAAACAGCAGTATCCCCCAGAAGCATCCCCTCTTAGTTGTGATAGCCAAAATTATCTCCAAACATTGCAAAATGTTCCCTGAACAACAAAACCATGGGTAACTCCAGTAACACACTGCGGTAACTGAACTGGTAACACACACTTTATTCACTGTACGCTGTTGTCTATCCCACAACCTCACTACCCTATGGGAGTTTAATCCCGTTGAGGAATTCAGAGTGTTCAAGGGGCAAGGAAACAGGACATTTATTCACGAACACTAGCCAGTCATGGCCTAATGGCTCCTGGGCACAGAAGTTGGTTTACTAATTCCTTAGCACTTTTAATGTAACCTAAACAGTTTAGCTCAGTGTGTAGAATGCTACTCTGTGCTCTCTGAGGCTCTGAGTTCAATCCCCAGCACTACAAAAAAAAAAAAAAAAAAAAAGGGAAAAGGACATGGCAATCCACACCTGAAGCAATCATGAAACAATTGGCTATTGAAAGCCCTACAAATGGCAGAGAAGCACTGACATAATGCTAGACATAGCATGGTGTCTGGCAGTGCCATGTTTTGTTATCCCACACCTACCAACCACAAAGCAGAAAAATCTCATATCAGAGCCCTCTGACAGTTGGCCAATATCATTATAATGATAAGAATTCTATCAGATGGTGGCAGAGCACAGAACAACCAATAGTATAGAAGATATATATATATATATATATATATATATATATATATATATATATATATATATATAGTCTTCTTATTTCTACCCTGCACATGGGTCATTCAAATAATGTTTAAGATTCAGTGATGTTAAGTAGACCTAGGTGTTGCTCTTTACTACAAAGAACTTTCCCTAGTACCTGGTAGTACTAGAGAATAACCAATAACTAGTATTAGGGAGGCAAATTCTCAAATAGAAAAGAATCAACATAAAACATTATCTCCTAATTTTTCTACTTCATTCTTATCTATTGTGGCCAAATTAATTTTCCCTTGATTAAAAGTGCTTTATGTGAATTACCTTCATTTAATCACACCAATGTCTACGGTGGGAATTGTTAGTATGTTAATTTCACTGGTGATAAAATTAAGGCTCAGAGTGACTTGCCAAAAGATTAAACATACATACCAGGTGGTGTGGTGCCTGCCTGTACTCCCACAGAATCAGGAGTCTGAGGCAGGAAGATCACATGTTCAAAGGAAGAGGCAACCTGAACAACTAAGCAAGACCCTGTCTCAAATAAATGAAAATTAAATTAAATTAAATTAAAATTAAAAAATAAATTAAAATAAAGATAAAAAATAAAAACAGGCTGGGGATTCAGCTCAGTGGTCAAGTGATTGCCTAGCATATTTGGGCCCTGGGTTCAAGTCCAGTACTATAAAATACAATAACAAAAGAAAGAAAGAAAACTCCATACATACCAAAAATAGTTGAGCTATAGGCTTTTCCTAATCATGCTATCTTGGCTTCAGATGGAAGAAGAGACAGATAGATATGGGGCATCGTGCTGTTTCTAATGAGCAAAGACATCTGGAAAAATCTAACAACAACAAATATCATGGAAAAGAAGTGAATACTCAAATGAAACTTTTAGGTTCTACAGAGAAAAGAATCTCTTGGTTTCTGTCTTTAGAGAGAGTGATATATAGGATTAAGATGGTATAACAGCTCTCAAAATCAAGAAAATAGAATTGACAAAACTTAAGACACAGCCTTAAAGAGCTAAACAAATGGAGTTCGCTCTTCAAGTAGGGTAGCTTTATACATAGAGTATGTCACCTTTGACAATCTTAAGAACTGTCTCTCCTGGAAGCCCCAGAATCCTCAAGAAATGTGGAAGCAAATGTTTTTATGTTCATAGATGTAAGGTGCAGAAAGATGAAGGATATCAGAGTGGACAACAGACCATCAACTGAAAATCAAGAAGCCAGGACAGTAGGTAGAATTGACTACAGGAAAGAATTTACAAGAAAAAGTGAGGATGTCTGTGATTCACTCACCAGCCCTTCTCGGCTTATACTCCACACCTCCGCTTCTTACGGAGGAGCAGAGACCCCCCGATCAAGCTTTGTTCCTATTGCCTGTCCTCTAACGTGGCTCAAGTACACATCAAGCTGCAGGAACAGCTACAGGATCCATGGTAGGCCAAATTAGTGCTGAATATTCCACAGAATATTTAAATGAAATTTAAATAATACTTAAATAACTTTCAAAAATGTATATTGTTGGCTATAAAATAAGGCAAGTCTTTAAGGATTTCTTTAAAAGAATCAGGCTTCAAATGTCTGCTTGAGCCACAATATTTTGACAAAATGTCAAAAGAAGTCAAATTATACATAAACCTCCCCTGCCCCTTCACCCCTAGCTCCACAGGCATTCACTTAGCCGCCTTTGCTTTTCCCACTGGCATTTTGCCAGAGTTTTTGATCCGGGTTTTGTGACACTCAGGAGTCTCCAAGTACCTGAAGGACTATCAGATTCCCATAATGAGATTAATTTTAGTTCACTGCAATTTAAAAAGCAAATATATGTCAGACTATACTTTCAGGAGAGAAAATGACACCGTAAAATTAAAGGTCTTTGCCTCCTGTCAGGCTGACATGGCTGACCTTGAGCAGAAGTAGACAATATTTTCCCCCCCGGGCACCTCTTGTCACTTGTTTCTAGGCAGCATTTTCTCAGGAGTCCACTGCTAGCAACTAGCTTGCTCTCCACTGTGATGAACAGGACAGCCTGTGCTTATGGAGCACCAACTCCGTGCTAACCACGCACTCCAAAAGTGGTGCATCTTTAATGTGCAGGCCAACTCTACTACTCAGCAAATAAACACCCATTTTACAGTTCATAAATTTTTTTTCAGAGAAGTTACCTATCTTGCAATTACCTTTAGTAGTAAATGAACTGGCTGGGAATCAAAGATTTCTCAGACTCCAAACCCCTACTTACATGCCAAAGAGGAGATATGATGTCTTTTTGTTCTTGTTTTTCTCTTTTTAACATTTGACCAATAAGATGTTTAGTAGAATATTAGGAGGTAGAATAGGAGGCATTGCAAGCCAGGCTAGGCTTTCTGGAAATAACAATGGAGAAATTAAAGGTTTGAAATTTAGAAGTTAAGAACAATGGAGGCTGGTTTGGGTGGACTGGACAGACAATAAAACTGATGCAAACTCTGAAAGTGAGTAATTAATAAGCTAACACGCTGTTAACCTGATGTTCTTAACAAAGAAATGTTATAGTTGTATAGATGCAGTAAAGAGGAGCAGCTTTATTTAATGGAGAGGCAGATGTGATCAGAAAAAGTGACATTGAGCAGATTTACGACAAAAGAGAAACCAGGGGAAAGAAAACAGACAAGTACTTACAAGTACTTACCACGCATCACACATTGTAAGTTTTTATCTTCTCACAAAACCATCAGATAGATATATTATGAAATCACCCAAGGTTCCCCTTGGAAGATATAAATGTAGATACGTCTGATTCCAGGACACAGCACATCACTCCCAAGGTAATTAGAAATGGAAGAATACCACTAAATGAAGTCTATTTGGTTTTTGTTGATGCTGTTACTTATTTTTGTTTTGCCTTGGTTTGCTTTTTTTTTTAGACAGGGTCTTTCTATGTAACCCATGTTGGTCTTTTGGTCTTGAACTCCTTATTCTCCTGTCTCCAAGTCTCCAGTGCTGGAATTACAAGCATGTACAGACACACCCAGCTGCAAAATCAGTTTTCTTAGTAGTCAGTCTTGTTAAGATTGGTCACTTTGAGGATTCATAAAATGAGAAATAAATTCCCTCATATCATGTATAGTCATACTATCAGATGTTCATATTAAAAATCTGTGTCACCAAGAAAAGTTTAAGCTTCATCCATTTTCTCTTTCAAATGGCACATGGTTATATAATGTGCCTGTGCAAATTTTCCATTTTTATGACTACTTACTTGTTCTGAGAGATGCTCAGAGCAGCATTTTATTTGCAACTATAGAAGAACATCTTCAGCTGTGGCTGAACAGCATCTCTTATGTCTGCTCACGCTTAGTCTGTTTTTTCACATGAAGAATGCTTGGCTTCCCAAGATGGAAATCAGAGAACCCACATATTTAGTTTCTTCTTCAGCTAGGTGTAGACATGGCCTAGCTTTCAACAATTAGCAGTACTTATGGAGTCTTGACCCGCATGAATCTGTCAGCTTGTCGTCCTATGGGGGCTTGAGTGTGCTGAAAGATATGTAACTGATATTTTAGATACCAACATGACCACCCATGGTGGACAGGTTTCAGCTGAGATTTCAGACTAAGAAAAGACTAGGGAGAGGGACCTGGCAGCCCACTCCCAAAACAATTAGCCACTGAAAACCCTATGAATAGTACAGAAGCACTATGAAATATAATGCCTGAAAAATGGGTCCCCCAGGCTGGAAGTCATTTAGGAAATGACTGAGAAAGAGTTGCCTCCTCAAAGTAGCATCAACACTAATGATGAGAATGGAGTACAACCCCCCAGGACCTTCATTTGCTGATGTGGAATGACTCAAAAGGAGAAGAAATACAGTGGCTGCAACAATGGGCTCAAACATAAAAGATTGTGTGCATGGCACAGTGTTGGGTAGTGTTTCATTCTGATGTATTTAGGGTCGCTATGAATCAGATCTGACTTCACAGCACCTAACAACAACAACAACATGGAGTCTTGCATTGAAATTGGGCAACATGAGAAAGGTCCAACATACCATACTGCATCTCCTGACAAAGACAGTGGGAAGGTGGAAGTACCAGTGCCCCTAAGTGACCAGTTCCCCTGTCAACCGCAGGTAACTAGCAACAGGAGTCAAAAATTTTTGCCTAAAGAATTCTCCTCTCTTTCCTCTGTGTGTACCACCTCCCTCCAAATCCCTCTCCTGTGGTTGGACATCAGTCATGGCACAGAGCTGCTGAGTCTGGCTGTAACTTTTCAGGAAAGTCTTGCCTAATGTACCTGCCCGCTTGAACCTGATGTTCTTGTCTGCTTGATCTAGCCCTGATGGATTCTATTGTTTACAATAGACACTCTAACTGACACTCTAACACTGCCTCATAAAAGAGGTGCTATTGAACTAGCAGGGGAACCACTGGTATATTAAAGGAAAAGGTTGGTTTAGTGAAAATTTTCCTCTGTTGATATAGTGAAGGTAATTTTAGTCTTAAGATTTTAAACTCATAGAAAGTTGGAGTTTTAAAAGGCTTAAATGGTGGTCCTACCTTTTATGTCCTGGCTTTATGGACAAAACATCTACCGCTCAAAGAGGTCAAAATGACTTGGCGAGAGGTGCAAGTAAAGCACAGTGCAGACTACAATCCAGTTCCCCTGACTTAAGTGTTTTCTTTTCGTCCCTTGTATGATCTCCACTCTGCCCAGGCAGAAAGCAGGACAAGAACTCTGCCTCCACCAGCTCAAATTTGCTGTGTTCCATTCTGGTGTCCACATGTCCATTGGCACAGAAGTTAGAAAGGGGGTTGAAAGGGTCATGAATGCTAATTCCTCCTCCCTTACTTAGGTTCCTATGTAGGGCTCAATGCCTTTATTTTCCTGATTAAAAAAAAAAAGAAAAAGAAAGAAAGAAAGAGGAAGATAGATGGGGGACATAAGCACATTTAGATAGGAGTCATATTTAAAAAGAGCTTTACACCATTTTTATATATCAGTAGGTCACTACAGCTGTGGATCATGATGGTTCTGTCTTTCATCTTGATTGATAGGGAGGATTCTATTCTATATCAGAGAGATGGCAGGGCACTGTGTTTAACAAATGGCTCAGAACTTCTATCAATAATTAATTAGATACCTCGGGACAGTTATGACTTAGTCTTTGAGAAGCCCTGGTTTCTTTACATGCATATTGGGGCCAACATATCATATATCCAATAAAGATGTCTGTGGGAAACAATTCATATAAGGTGCTGTGTATGTGGTAAGCACTTTATAAATGCTAGGTGTGCTGCACAAATAAGTATTTATGACAGTCATTTACCTTCTTAAGCATTTCTCATCTCATGGTGTTTTTAGAAACTCCTGATCCCATGTTCTGCTACTACAGTGTCCACCTAGGTTCAGGTACACTCCATATTAGAATAGAACTAGAATAGGGGAAGTCAGCTCGGTGTAAGAAACTGTGGGGTAGGAAAAGGAGGGTGCTCAGATGGAGGAAAAAGAGCAAAAGCAAGTGCAATCAAGTGCAATCGTTACTCATAAAAAAAAAAATTTCAAGCCAAGAGTAGTGGTGCTTGCCTCTAATCCCAGTGACTGAGGAGACAGAGGTAGAAAGATCACAAATTCGAGACCAGAGACAGCCTGCATAAATTGAGATGCTGATTCAAAATTTAAAATAAATAAATAAATAAATGGACAGGGCGTGCAGCCCAGTGTTGGCAGTATATGTGAAGCCCTGGGTTCAACCCCAATGTACCACCAAAAAAAAAAAAATTAAAAGATAAATTTAAAGTCCTTAAATCCATTATATAGGTAGGTATAAATCTTTTATCCTCACAGCAGCAGAAAATATCACATTCCACAGCTGTTTGACACTAAACTGAGTTAGGACGAGGCCAGAATTGCCTACCTGTAGGTGAGGTTCTCCCCTTCCGCCCCCCGTTCTGATATAGCTTGAATACAGTGTTAAATGGGCTCTAGTCTTCTCTCCCAGTCTGCACAATTCACTTTGGAGGCCTGCTGACTCTGCCTTCCTATTCCTCTGGGCTTTCTTTTTACTTTCTTCACTGAAGTAACCTTTCTTCTTGGCTGAAGAAAGGAGTAGGTCAGGAGGTTTACCAAAGGCACTGTGTCCTTTTCTTCACCAGGCTGTAACCTCCCCTAATATTACAGTGGAATTGCACTGCCTCTATCACAGTTTGTGCTGACACATTCTAATCAGATGGACATGCATCTTTTATAGAAAGATAGATATAGGTATAGATATATATAGGTATAGATATATATGATTCCCACAGAATAAGATGGCTCAGCTTCTCTTACTAAGACACTGTCTATGTTTAACAATCTGCATCATTAGGAAATGGCCACTTTAAATCCCTTAGGCAATTTGTTACCAATGCTAATGAACCAGACTGAATACTAAAACTTAGTTTGAATATACTTTGGTACTGGCAAATTTCAATGTGAACATGTTCGTTGTTCACCTTGAAATCCGTGTGTACATTATAATTCTACTTTTTTAACCTCAAATTCTATAAGTCTCTAATTCATTCATAGGTATTTCATGCATTAATCTTATTAAGCAATAATTTCTTCTGGAAAATCTTCCTTGTTTGCTTAATTGGAGTTGAATGCACAATACATTTTTCTGCTGTACATCATTTACTTTCTTATATAAAGTCTGTGTATAAGTAGTCCAATATAGTAGGCATTAGCCACATAGTGGTCTTTATTTAAATTAGTTAAAATTAAGTTAAATGAAAAACACAGTGCTCCTCTTGCAGTAACTACAGTTCTGGCACTCAACAGCCACGTGTAGCTAGTGGCTACCTATTGAATTGCACAGGGGATATTTCTATCTAGAGAAATTCTATTAACAGCCTTGAGCTAGAAGATATGTCAACAGTGATGAAAACAAATTGACAGTAAAAATCACCAATATTACAAGTGTTCATTATCCAGTAGGCAGTGAAAAAAATGATCACAGCCATTCTGTGGATTTCATGTTGTTACTGTCTTTTGAAAAACTGAAGAAGCATTAATTTGTAGAGTATAATTATAAACAACTTTAATAGTGCCCAATATTTTTTCTTGTACGTACAGATCCTAATTGTTCCACTGACATTTGTTGAAATTGTTATTCTTTTACCATACTAAATTGTCACCATGCATTTGTAGAAAGTCATTTGTCCTTAAATAAAAGAATTTACTTCTGAATCCTCAATTCTGTTCCATTGATCTATATATCTGTCCTATGCCTATACCACAAGGTCTTAATTGCTATAACTATAGTAAGCTTTCAAGTTAAGCCTTTATTCTTTTTAAAAATTGTTTCCACTGTTCATTTTCCTATGAATTTTGGGAATGGCTTACTAATTTCTGCAAGAATAGAACTTTTATTTTTCAATGGTGCTGGAGAGGTTGAACACAATGCCTCGCACCACTGAGGTACACCACTAACCCTCTTTCCTTCTTTCTTTTCATCTTATTATTCGAGATAGGGTGTCATGAATTTGCACAGGCTTGCCTCAGGCCTCAAACTGGAGAGCTTCCTGCCTTCAACTCCGGAGTCGGTGGGAAAAGAGGTGTATGCCACCATGCCTGGCTAGAAGCCAAAATTTTAGTAGAGATGTATTAAACTTATAGATCAGTTTGGAGAATATTGTCATCTTCATACAAATAATTGTGATCTAAGTTCACAGAGTATCTTTCATTTATTTAGGACTTCTCATTTCTTTCAATAATGTTTTATAATTTTCAGAGTGCACATTTCTCACTTATTCTTGATAATTTCATCCCTAAGTATTTTAATATTATTGAAGCTATGCATAGGGAATTAGTTTCTTAGTTTTATATTCCAGTTGCCCAATTTTAGTGTACAGAAATTAAAAATACAAATGATTTTTGTGTATTGATGTTACATTCTTCAAACTTTTAGCACTCCTTTATTATTTTTAATAGTGTTCTGTGCATTCTTAAGAGTTTTCCATATTCAAAGTCATACCATTAGCTTAGCAAATGGAAACAGTTTTCCTTCTTTTCCTACTTGTCTTTTTTCCTCATTTGCCCAATTGCCCTAATTAAAACCTCCAGAACAAACGTTGAATGGAACTGTGCTGTGAGCTGACAGCCTTGCTTTGTTCCTTATGTTGGAGCAAAAGCATACAGAGTTTCATCAGTTAGTATGATATTAACTGTGGACCTTTTTCTTTTTGCAATATGAGGTGTTGAACCCAGGACCTCACACTTGCTAGGCAAGTGCTCTCCCACTGATCTGTTCCCTAGTCCCTTTTCTTTATTTTTTTAAATTTGAGAAAATGTCTCAATAAGTTATGCAGGCTGTCTCTGGCCTCTAGGTCAAGATCCTCCTACCTAAGCCTCCTAAATATCTGGAATTACAGGCATACTTAGCTATGGATTTTTACAGATGCCCTTTATCTGATTGAGAAAGTTGATTTTTATTCCCAGCTTTTTAAATGTTCTAATCATAAAAGGATGTTGGATATGCATGTTAGACAAGTGTTCTGAAACCTAGTTATACACTCAGTTCAGTGTATGAGCTTTGGAATCCTACACGCTGGGGTCCCCCTTCTAGTTTCTGTACTTCCTGGTCACTTCATCCCTTTGAGCAGTAGCTCTCTCATGTACACCATAAAAGATAAAGTCTTCTGTAATAACGTCATATGAAAAGTACCTGAAATATATATATATATATATATATATATATATATATATACACACACTATCATCAAAGTGGCTCATTTGTCATAGTTCAATGTCAATATCCTCGAAATTTGCACTTTCCAAGTTAAATAATTCCAATCTCTTCAAATTTACTTCAAAAATTTTTAAAAAGGAAACGTAATCAGAAAGAAAATTCAAAGCTCATTGAAAAATGCATTGAGATTTGATCAAATACATACTCTGTGAGAGAACTGTATTTAAAATCTAAAGAAAATTTCTGCTAAGTGCCATGGCACATACCTGCAATTCCAGGAACTCAGGAGGCAGAAGAAGGAGGATCACGGGTTCAAGACCATGGGTACCCTGTGCAACTGGAAGAGATACTGTCTTAAAATTAATAATAATAATAATAATAATAATAATAATAATAATAATAATAATAATGGTGCTGAGAGTATAACTTTGTGATTGATCATTGCCTAGCATGCATGAGGCCCTGGGTCCAACATCCAAATACTGAAAAAAAAATTTCTAGAGAAAATATGATTTCCAGCACATTTCTGTACTATGTGAAAATTTGTTTCCAAGTAATATTTAAAAATAAAATCCTGAAATCAATGACAAAATACAAACAATTGAAAAATAAAAATTGTAGAAAAGGTATAAATAGAAAGTTCATGGGCAAAATTTCAATAAGTTCATGACTAAGAAAATATTTGTTTTAAAAATGAAACAGTGATCATATATTTAGCTTTCAAATAATTAAGGATATTAATAATATCCACTTCTGGTAATAGTATAGGAAAATGGGAACTCAGACTTCTATGGAAGGATTATAAACTGTTTGAATCTTTCTCAAGAATTAATACAGCATATCTAGATATTTCATATTGAACATACTAAATTTAAATTGTGAGTATATTTTAGCCAGACTGACTTTTGGTACTTATCCTATAAAAGTAGAAGTACTAGTGTTGTTTGTAGTGAAATCTTACCAACACAGAGTTCTGTACATGTAGGGACAATTTAATAAAATGTGTCTATAAAATAGAATATTACACACCTGTGAAAAAGCATAGGTTATACTGCTTATACTGACCTGGAGAAAGTATACTAGTGAATGGAAAAAAGAGGTTATAGAGCACATTGGTATAACATAACTTTTTGTTAAAGAACAAAAAGAAAACTATCAAATTATACAAGTAAAATGAGGAAAGTTACACTACAAAACATTAGCATTTGTTACTTCAAGAAATGATACTAAAAAGGGAAGAGTATAGCACTGACTTTTTCATTTTATACATTTTGTACTGTTTGATTTGTTACAAAGAACAGACATTTAAGAATTCCAACTTTTAAAATAAGAAGGTCAACAGAAGAAAAATATAAGGACAAAGGACAATGAGAATAGCAATGGAAGAAAGTAAGAGAAATGACACAGGATATTTCAGAACTGGAATAAAAACTCTGTCAGAGACAGACAATGCTAGACATCTCATTCATTGATCATTAGGACTGTCAGTGAGGAAAGAGAAACACCTGGCATCCTCTATTGTCCACATTAGGAGTTTTTGCTTCAGCAACTGTAAATACCATACTCCTACTGTAATCTTTCGCCTCTATTCTGCTCTCATGTACCAATAGTAGTTTATTTCTCTATGGCAAGTCTAATTCTGTATTTTCACTGACATTGAAGACAGACATCAAATTCTATTCAACTGCCTCTTGCAAATTAAACATATGACCATCTGGTTTTAAAATCTGTCAATAGATTTCCACCAAAGTTGACATCATGGACACTACTTTACTGGATGGTCATAAATTGGAATCCCATTAGATATGTTCATCCCTAAATGATATTTGCGGGCTGGGATTTAGCTCAGTTGGTAGAGTGCTGCGCTGCAGTCTCTGAGGTCCTGAGTTCAATTCCCAGCACTGCAAAAATGGGAGAAGGACGTGGCAATCCACTCCCAAGGCAATCCAGAAACAGTCAGCCATTGAAAACCCTATGAGGGTCGCTATGAGTCAGAAACCGACTCAATGGCACCTAACAACAACAGCAAATGATATTTAATAATCATGAAGGACTATTCTGCCTTCTGCACTGAAAAATGACAATGGCAGTATAAAGGAAAGAAAAAAGAATAGGCTTCTTATGTATTCTTTGTGTGTGTAGCAAACCTGCACATGTTGTTGTTGTTGTTGTTGTTAGGTGGCGTCAAGTCAGTATCCGACTCATAGCGACCCTCTGTACAACAGGGGAAACACTATTGTCAGTGCTTCTCTGCTGTTCATAGGATTTTCAATGGCAGATTGATTTTTGGGAGGGGGTTGCCAGGTCCTTCTCCCAAGCCTACAGCTTCTGGTGTTCCTAGGCGGTCTCCCATCCAGGTACTAACCAGGCCTGACCCTGCTTAGCTTCCGAGATTTGACGGGATCGGATGCCACAGGGCTACCGCTGCAGGCGCACAACAATATATACATACATAAATAATATTGAAAAAGAACAAACTAGAAAATATTCTCTTCCAGATGATTTGGGACATTAGACATGCTGTGTTGTTATAATGTTAAGACAAAGAAGGGTCCTTACCTGGAAAGTGAAATTTAGATACTTTGTGAGGAAAAGGAATACGTTTTGCTTTATATTAATATAAATACTATCTTGTACAAATATTAACATATTGTGTTACTTAAAACATTTGATAAAAGTAATTTATATGTTGAACTTTTCCAAGAAAAATCCTTAGGAGTTTGTCCTTTAATTTAGAAAAATTCTTATCAAAAATCTTTTAAAATTATCACAATGGGTTTGAATCTGAAGATTTGATGAAGGCTAGAAAATGTTGAAAAGCATTCTTAGAAAATGTCATCTTTTTATTGTACTACATTGCTTTCTATTTTTACTTTATGTTTTTGTGCAAAAGCATCTATAAGTTATACTCATTTTATAAAATTCTCTGAAAAATAAAAAGAGCAGTGGTAATGGTTTAGCACTTAAAAATGAGGTTTAGTTTCTAAATCCAATTTTCTTCTTATATATTTTAAGTCCTATCTCATATCTCAATTGTCCCCTCCCAGCACTTCCTGCTTACCTTTCTCAGTGTATGGCTACTATAAGTATGGGTTATTTCTGCTCTTGGTGTATCTCAAATGATATAAAGGAGTAACATGGACAGTTAATATGTAATTCTTTGCTCAGGATAAAATAAATCACAGCTACCTCTGAACACAATTTCCTCCAAATATATCACATTTAATTATTTTGATACTTTTCCATTTATATTTAAGTATATTCATACATATATGTGTATTTATAAGGATAATAAATTTTACAAAATAACTTTAATATTATTAATACTGATCATTTGATGACATCAAATTATCTATGAACTGCCACACGAAGAGATTTCTCAATTAAGACAAGTGACAATACAATCAGATATTCTCAAAGAAATGAAGATACACAGAAATATGCTGGAATAAATCTACCTTATAGTTTCTAGTTTATGATTTTTTTACTTGGTAGATTTTACAGTTCACTTATTCTCCTATTGGTACATATTGTTAGTATGATAGATTCCTATTTACAGTCACAAGTTTAATACTTAAGTCTTCTATTTCCATATATTTGTAATATCAATTGTGCTTCCTACTTTAATGAAGAAATGAATATTATAATCTTTTGACTACCATCATGGGCTAGCACAATTCAATCACATTACATGGATTTGGATTTTGTTCTTCCCATATATCTATTTCTATTTAATATTTCCATGTCATATATAAGAACTCTGAGCCACAGAGAGGCTCAGAGCAATTTGACCAAAGCCTCAGAGTTACCACCAGAAAATTTCATCACAAAAGTTGTAATAGCTAATAAGGAAGCTCTACTAGAGGTGTTTGAACTGAACTCTAAAGAGTTGGAAATCATATGGATTAGATACCTACTTCTGCAAAATATGATAGCCCAACAGTCAGTGGCTTAAAACAACAAAATGTTGATGTGGCTTAACCGGTAGTTGTTCCTCAGGATGTATCACAATGACTCAGTCAAGGGATTGGCTTGGTCTACGGACTGTATCGAAGGCTCAAGTGGGAGAGAATCCTCTTCTGTGCTCACCTACATGGCTATTGTCAGGTCTTAAGAAGACTCAAGCTCATTCATCTGATGGCTGGCAGGCTTAAGATCCTTGCTGGATGTTGGCCATTGACAATGTCCCTTTATCATTTGGGCTTCTCCATAGGGCTACTTAGAACATGGCTGTTGGCTTCTTAAGGCAGAAGACAGGAAAGAATAACAGAGTCTGAGATGAAAACCAAAGCATCTTTGTAACTTAATGTTGGTAATAATACCTATCATTTCACCATAATTTGTTTATTAGAAGTGATCCACTATCTCTTGCAAAAAGCATGTGTGAGGCCCTAGATTCAACTCCCCAGTACTGTATAATAATAATAATAATAATAATAATAATATCAAGAAGTGCAAAAATGACTCATTATCTCTGAGTAGCTCACACAAGAGGCAATGACTATACAAGGGCATGAATACCAAGAGGCGGGAATCACTGAGGGACATCATAGACCCTCTCTACCAGTAATGGGACCTCTATTTTATTTCAGATTCTATTACAAAATAATTATACAAGTCGAGCATGTCACAACCACTGATTTTCTCATTAAGTATATGATGATAATAAACCGCCTGACCAAAATCTTGGGGCTACTCAAAGGATAAAAGAAAAATCATAGATATGAAAAGTTAAACCCTTGATATAAATGCATTACCTATGCGATTATTTTCCAAAGACAAGGGATTATAATGAACCCATTTTGATTAGATCACATTTCTTTTCCATATCATCCCACAATATGCAGCATGTCAATTCTAAATAATTCATTTTCATTTTATACTCATAGATATTCAAATAATCACCAAACAAATGAAATGACCAGAAGAATGAAAACTAATATTTGTGGGGCATAAGCCATATGTTGATCTCTGTACTGGGCACTTCATATACATCATCTCATTAAGTCTTCACAATCACTCTCTTAGCAGGCAGCTCCTGGATTCCTTCTGTATCACACTGACCTGATGGTTAAGGAAGAACAGCTGATGACCAGGCAGTATTACTGTTTTTCCCTTCACTTGTCCTCCAAGGCAAGTCTATAATAATGTCTTTCATTTTGCCCCATGTGGGGAGTTTTAGAGATGTAAAAATGACCTCATATTAATCTTGCCCATTATTGTACCTCCAGGCAGTGCTATAGTCAAAAATCCCGTAAATATCCCTCTATAATTTTCTTTAAATCTCCATAGAAAGAAACCTCACCTTTTAACACATCATATTGCATTGGGTCAGTCAGTGCCTGAAGTATAATGTCTTGGGCTTCTTTATATATTGCTTTGAGTATATTTATGTCTTGGCTCCTTGAGTTAGACAAAAATGCTTCCAAAACAGAGATTACACCTTTAATAAAATATAAAGCTATGAATCTCCCCCTAGTTCCCTTCTTCTTCCTTTTCTCTCCTTCTCTTCTCTTCTCTTCTCCTCTCTTCTCTTGTCTTCTCTCTCTCTCTCTCTCTTTCTCTTTGTCTCTCATATATATATATATATATATATATATATATATATATATATATATATACATTCAAATAACATATACATTGGCCTCAATATACTCTGTTTGGCAAGTGTGAACTGATTCCAATAATTTTGACATAACCTGAAATTTCAGCAGGCCATTTGTCTTTATAATTACCCTCAAAGTCACTTTTACTAAATATAAAAGTCTCAAAATAAAGTAAGATAATTCAGCTTACTATTTGAATAAATGGAATATTGTCTGGCTATATCGTGTTTAATTCACATACTGAGGTTCTGAATGCCAACTGGCCACTTATAACAACCAACAATACTTTTAAAGGATGAAGTAATAGTCACACAAAGTGTCTCAAGGACTCTGAAGAGGAAATCAAAGAATGTTCAAAGCAATTGCAGTGCCATAGGAATAATTGTATAGCTTCTTAAGATGACAAATTTGAAGGTAGTTACACTTATTAGATGGTGAAATCTAATTTACTGGCTGCCAAAAATGTTTTTACTAATTTTACCACATAGTTAGCCATACTCTAGAGAAGTGGCGTTCTCCATGGGAAGACGAGATATGAAATCTTTCACATTAAACAAATTAAACGAGCTACGCACAGTGGTGCACACCTGTAATCCCAGTGAATCGGGAGGCGGAGGCAGGAGGATCGCAAGTTCGAGACCAGAGGCAGTCTGCATAATTTAGTGAGACAATGTCTCAAAAAGTAAAAAAAAAAAAAAAAAAAAAAAAAAGGCTAAGGGAGCAGCGCAGTATTACAACCTAAATATTGCCATAGAAATAAGTAGATCTCAAGATAAGTATCACTTCCAAATTAAGTACATCTTCTAATGTTTCTTTTGAACAGTTATCGAGTTCAGAAGAGCCTGAATTATAGAATAGAAATAGATTACTGGGTAGGTAATTAGAAAGCCCCAGAGTTCATCTCCTGGACTGAGTAGGCTTACATTCTCCTATTTTGCCTTCATATAATTTATTTTCTCTATTTGAAATTTGAAAATCTAAAAATCAGAGAATGTAAATTCTTCAAAGACCTTAAAAATGGGACTCTTTCCCCCATTAAAATCTAGTTAAAATCCTACATTTTAAAGATTCAGATGCTATATCCCTCAGACTAGGCTAGATTTTTACCACTGATACAAATATTCTCTAAATCTCTGAAACATAAAATAGCAAGGACTTATTTCTCACTCCTACAAATTCTAACGCAGAACTAGGTTATTATCCAGGTTCTTGTATTAACTAATTTAATAAGGCTCCAAATAATTGTTATTGTTATGTGTCATGGAGTCAAGTCCAACTCATAATGACCCTATGTACAACAGAAGGAAACACTCCCTGACACTATGCCATCCCTGGCACTATAGTCAGTGCTTCCCTGCTATTAGGGTTTTCAGTGGTGGATTATTTGGGGAGTGGATTGCCAGGTCCTTCTCCCTAGCCTATAGCACCTGGTATTCCCAGGCAGTCTCCCATCCAGGGACTAACCAGGCAGACCCTGCTTTTCTTCTGTGATCATATGGGATAGGATGTCAGGGTGGTATGGCTGCAGACTCCAAATAATTTGTTGTTGTTGTTGTTAGGTGCCGTCGAGTCGGTATCCGACTCATAGCGACCCTCTGTACAACAGGGGAAACACTATTGCCAGTGCTTCTCTGCTGTTCATAGGGTTTTCAATGGCAGATTGATTTTTGGGAGGGGGTTGCCAGGTCCTTCTCCCAGGCCTACAGCTTCTGGTGTTCCCAGGCGGTCTCTGTCGCTATGAGTCGGATACCGACTGGACGGCACCTAACAACAACCAAATAATTGGGTACCACTAAATAAAATCTCATTTATTTGAATGGGGAAAAGATTCGCATCTTTTTACTCCTAACCTTTTGAATTGAATTTATTGAATTGAGCATTTCTGACATGCTTGAAACATATACAGTGTAAGTGCTGTAGCATGACATAAAGCAGGGAACTTACCTGTTGCCTACATGTTGGTTAAGCACTCTAGGGTGCTTCAATCTTCTTGTTGTTGTTAGGTGCCATTGAGTCTTTATCTGACTAATAGCAACCCTATGTACAACAGGCAAAACAGTATTGCTAGTGCTTCTCTGCTATTCATAGGGCTTTCAATGGCAGATTCTTTTTTGGGGAGTGGGTTTCCAGGTCCTTCTCCCAAGTCTACAGCACCTGGTGTTCCCAGGTGGTCTTCCATCCAAGTATTAACCAGATCCGCCCCTGCCTAGCTTCTGAGATCTGACTGGATCCAACACCACAGTGCTACAGCTGTAGGCTGCTTCTATCTTCTGACATATAGAATTGATACATTGTGTGGTTAAAAGGGAATTTATTGTACAAGGAAACTCCAGCCTAAGTGTTTCAGGTAGAATATTGTTTATATTTTTATTTATTTTGTTGTTGTTAGTTTGGTTTTGGCCTTTGGAGTTGGACTGAAATTCAGCTCTGTTTGGGTATCAAGCTTGCCAGTGTTTAGACTGCAATTTACAGCATTATCTCTCCTGGTTCGCACACCCTTAGTCTTTTTCTTCTGGATCATCAGCTTATCCAAGGCAGATCTTCTCTGGAGAACTCCAACCAAGACACATTTTAAAGAAGAAAATATGGGGATATGGGGAATTACATGCTGGGTCATAGAGACATCCACCAAGAAGAGACCCACATCACTTCTGCTTATATGTCTTTGGCTTGAGAAATTCACATGGCCACCCTGACTTGCAGATTTCATGGAAGTGCACTCCTTCCTATGCTTGAATGTAGCCAGGAATGCACTTTGGTGAATAATGACTAATGACTTAGAACAGAAATTTAGCCCACTCATGAATAAAACACTCCTGGCTTCTGGGAGAGCCCAGCTCTTGTCACATTATTTGTCTATCACTCAGATACATAACCAAGGTCAAAGCCGTCATAGATGATGTAGGCTTAAAGGAGCCCCAAAAGCACACACATATATACAAAGCTGAGGAGTTATTAACAGGAATTCATTGGACTTTTTATTAAATAATCTGATATATGTAAAGAGTTTACACTTCTCGTGGAATATAATTAGTGTCCAATGAAAATATTTGTATCACAATTACTATTTGCAGTTATTATTAGTGTTATTATTTGGTTTTATAGTTGCTGTTATCATTATCACAAAATGGTCCTCTACAGTTAAAAAATAGAATGCAATCTTAAAGTCCCATTCTGAAAATATCAAGAGAATTCACCATAACACTACTGCTTTGGCATGGACCACAAAGATAAAAACCATTATAATGAAGTAGAAGTGAAATATTAATGAGAGGGATTTTTCCACAAATATTGATTTTATTCCAGCTTTGGAAATAAAGTTCCTCAAGTTGTATACTTCCTTCAAAACATTTTGAATCAAATGTAGTGCCCTTAAATGTTAGGAACAAATGACACATTCACCTTTATCTGTTGTTGTTATTAGGTGCCAACTAGTCAGTTCCTAAAGGAAATAGGTACATTTAAACACAACCCTGCTCTCTGTTTTAGTCCAGAGAACTCTGAGCACAGACAATCATTTAAAAATGAGCTGTACTGAACACGCATTTTTACAAGGAAAAAATGCATAAGATTAGTTAAGTAAAATAATATAAATATGAAATTTGTTCGGTGTGTCTACTCATGGGTAAAGCTTCATATACTAATTAGATCAGTTTCTTACTATCATGGGAGGTGATATTTATAATAGATCAGCGCAAGGGTTTTCCAATATGAAAAATGGAACTGGATCCCCTAGTCTATGTCACTTAGTAGCTGTGACAGCCCCTTATTACTTAAATTCTTAAATTTCAGTGTTATCTATACAATGTACAAAATAATCTCCATAAACTAATAACATCATTGGTTATCACATTAAATGATAATCTTCAAAGATTAAATGATAGCCCTATGGAATGTGTAGACAATGGTGTCTGGCACGTAAATGAGCCACAATATGGTCATAATTATTGTTATTACATCTAGTACTGATGTTTAACATCCATTAAATTAGCACAGAGAATACCCATGTCTCAGCTATCTATTGCTGAGCAATAAACCACTCTGAAACTTAAAGTCTATAAACGCTAATATATAACTCACCCACATTTTGTTGCTGTTCTTCTTTGGTACCATGGAGTCAGTTCTGACTCATACCAACCATATGTACAACAGAACGAAACACTCTAACACTGTGCCATGCCCAGCACTATTGTCAGTGCTTCTCTGCTATTCATAGGGTTTTCAATGGAGTATGGTTTCAAGAGTGGATTGCCTGGTCCTTCTCTCTAGTCTCCAGCACCTGGTATTCCCAGGTGGTCTTCCATATAAGGACTAACCAGGACAACTCTGCTTAGCTTTCAATATCAGGCAGGATCAGATGCCAGAGTGCTATGGCTGAAAACACCCATATTGTAAGGATCAGGAACTTAGACAGGGATCAAGTAGGTGATGTACAATCTCCCTCTGATCTCAGCTGACAGATGGTATTCAGCTGACAGATAGACTAGTTTAAAGGGTCCAGAATGGCTGGACTGCTATGTCTGATGTCTTGGATGGGAGGACCGGAAGGTGGAGCTCAGCTGAGGCTGTCAGCTGAAACGATGATATGGCATGGGGCCTCATCAGTATGGTGGTCACAAGGCAATTAGGCTTGGTAATGTGGCATCTCAGGATTCCAGAGAGAGTGCTCTAGGGAGGGGAACTGGTGTGGTGGAAAACCTATGTGCAAAACCTGTCTTCTTTGATTCAAGGGGAGGAGACAGATAATCAAACTGGCGGCAGGGGAATGACCATCTCCATGCATCACAGGCATGCTATGGGTTCTGAAGGCAGCCTATCACTCTGCATAAGGATTGTCTAATGTGGCACAGGGTGTACTTGTGTTACAGCTTCATGGGCATGAAGCTTTACACATGGAGCTTGGTAACATATGTTCAGTCTGTGCATTTGCATATTGCAACAATTTCTTTCTCATGTGTAGCTTGAATTACTGTATTTTCCAGTATTGTCATAATGCTCATGAAGTTAATATTCTAAAACAGACATCATTACATTTTTTCTGTTAAGAGCCAGAAAATAAATGTTTTAGTTGTTGTAGGTGATGTACTATCTCTGTCCCATATACTTTTTTGCTTGTTTTAAAAAACCCTTTATAAATGTAAAATGCATTCATGGCTCAGGGACTATACAAAACAAGTCAAGAGTCATATTTAGCACACAGGCAGTAACTTGCTGATTCTTGAACAAATGAAGAACAATACAAATGTAAATGACTCTAAGTCAAAACTATAAAAATAAATAAAAATATAAATGGAAATATTCTGAAAAGTCTAGCACATTTAGCCCCCAATCCGAAAATGAGCATGAGGAGGCCAAGAAGAAAATAATTTTTATTAAGAATTTAACTTGCTGATTTAGAGGCCAATCTGGGCCATACAGCAAGCCCCACTCTCAAAAGACAAAAATAAATTAGAAAATGAATTAATTAAACAAAAAACACAAAAAACTGCTAAGCTGAATGTACTGGCACATGGCTATAATCCTAGCACTTGAGAAGGTAAGGCAGGATCCTGAGTCTGAGTAGAGTGGGACACATAATGGGTTCAAGGCCAACCTGGACCACATAGTGAGACGTTGTCTCAAAACACAAAACAATATTACAAGAACAAGAATTCACCTTAATTGAGTCAGTGTTAGGTGCTCTTGTAAAATTAACATATTTAATACCTACAACAACTAAAGGATGACCTACCATTCCCATGTTATAGACAGAATTAAAATAGGAGCTCTTTGAAGATAAGTATTTGGGTTTTACTCATACCCAAAATCTAACACAGAACCTGATACAACATGGAATTTAAATATATACTGGATAAATGTATGTAAATGATAAAAGCCAGGGCTCAGAACAATATTCCAACATCAGGGAGGGACAAAGTGAAAGTCCTGGGATTCAAAGCTAATTTCTTTGATTCCAAATATTTGGCCCAAATCTTTCTCAACATGCTGCCACTTTAGTGATTTCTACTATCAACCAGTTGTTGTTGTTGTTGTTAGGTGCTATCAAGTCGGGATCTGACTCACAGCGACCCTACATACAACAGGTGAAACCCTATTGTCAGAGCTTCTCTGCTGTTCATAGGGTTTTCAATGGCTGATTGATTTTTGGGAGTGGGTTGCTGAGTCCTTCTCCCACTACCAACCAAATAGTCCAATAACTATTTGTTATATCAACATGATTATTCTCCTTAGGAAAATATTATTAAACAGTATTTATTTATAAACTAGATTATGTAAAGCTTTACAAATTACTTTGCAGAATTGAATTTGTGATTTGGAGAAATCTTTGATGTCTATATTTTACTCATTATAACCACTCATTATATAATATGTATTTAATTATTGCCAATAATTGATCCTGAAGTAATCAGCCATTGAAAACCCTATGAGGGTCGTTATGAGTTGGACCTGACTCAATGGCACCTAACAACAACAACAACAACAACAACAACTATTATTATTAGCAAGGACAGAGTCAGTTTTTGTAACTTATTTTTTGAATTTTATATAATTTGCGTGGTCTTTCTTAAGAAAAAGAATGCAAATTACAATTTAAAAAAACAAGTGAATAGGGCTCAGGGCATAGCTTAGTGGTAGAGCACATGCTTAGTGTTTAGGAGATTAGGGGTTTAATCCCCAATACAAAAAATGTTGCAAAATAAATACCTATTAAAATCATATGGGCTGAGATTTAGCTCAATTGGTAGAGTGCTGTGCTGCAGTCTCTGAGGTCTCAAGTTCAATTCCCAGTACCTCAAAAATGGGAGAAGGGCCTGGCAATCCACTCCCAAGGTAATCCCGAAACTGTCAGCCAGTGAAAACCCTATGAGGGTCGCTATGAGTCAGATACCTACAGCACCTAACAACAACAACAACAAAATCATATAGATGAAATTCCATTTCCGCATTTTAAATCTTTAATAAAGTATCACAAAGTCTCTCCTAAATACAAAATTAAAGGACTAACATCTACAATATGTTTTTGAATTTTGACATGAGCAACATTTTTGAGAAAAAGATATGCAGAGTGAATTGGAAATTAGGACATTATGAAAAACTAACCCAGGCACTGTGGCACACTGATCCAGTTCCAGTGACTCAGGAGGCTAAGGCAAGAGGGTCCTAAGTTTGAGGCCAGAGGCATCCTGTGCAATTTAGCAAGAACCTGTCTCAAAGTAAAAAACAAAAATTATTCTGGAGATGCAGATCAGTTACCTAGCATGCATGAAGTGCTAGGTTCAATTCATCGAGTATTGGTAGAAGATAAAGAAGGAGAAGGGGAAGAGGAGGAGGAGGAATTGAAATGGATATTTTTTGCATGGCTGTAGAGGGGATGGGGGTTGAACCCAGGACTTCATGTATGCTAGGCAAGTGCTCTGTCATTGAGCTGCATTCTCAACCCTTTTTTTTTATTTTTAGGCAGGATCTTGCTAAATTGCACATGATGCTTCTGGTCTGGAACTCCTTAATCCTCTTGCCTCAGCCTCCTGAGTTGCTAGGTTTGTAGGTGTGTACAGCTGTGCCAGCTCTGAAATAGATTTTTTTAAATGTTACTTCACTGGATTCAGCTTCTCAATTGTTTTGATACAACATACGTTGACTTATAAATAGTTGTAAGAGTTTTTCACTGAAACACTTGTTTGTTTAGGCTATCTTTACTGCATTAGTAAACACGGCCTGTTGTCACTTCATCTCAAAGTGCCAGATGTCAAAAAAAAAAAAAATCTGTCTTATATGATAAGTTCAATGCACTGAAATGCAAAAGCCATGTAACTAGATTTTTTTTTTTATTAGAAATTTTTAATGTACATCATAATGTGATTCATTTTGACATGCTTTTCGTTGTGACAATTTTCATATATGCAATTTGATAAGCATTATTCATATAGGTTACCCCTTACACTCCTCTATGTTTCCCCCCTCCCCCCTTCCTATCTAAGTTTCCCATCCAAGTCTTCTCTATCTTTTACTATATA
>VMDO01020685.1:0-23634 GCA_007922755.1 Pedetes capensis
TCCATCTCATTGTAGTCAGAATGTTAGCATCAAGGAAAGAAACAACAACAAATTCTGGTGAGGATGTCGGGGAAAAGGAATTCTTATTTACTGCTAGTGAGAACATAAATTAGTCCAGGCACTATGCAAATCAGTATGGAAGTTCTTCAAAAGACTGAAAGTAGAACTTCCATATGACGCAGCTTACTACAGAGATACCAGTATACCCATGTTTCATTGATAATAGCCAAATTATAGAATCAGGCTAAGTGCCCATCTGTGGATGCATAGATAAAGAAAATATGACATATATATTATATACACACAAATATGTATACAAATATATAGATAGATAGACATACAAAATGGAGTTTTATTCAGCTATAAAGAAGAATGAAATTATGTCATTTGCAGGAAAAATGGATGGAATTGAAATAAGCCAGACTCAGAAAGCCAAATATTGCATGTTTTCACTCATGTGTGGAAGCTAGGAAAAAATGAATTGAAATTAAAAGGAGAAAATTATACTGATACAGAGGGATAAATGGTAAGGGGGATATAATAAAGTATATTGGAGGTGGTGAATATGTTTAAAGTGAATTTTATAAACATATATGGAAATGTCAACGAAACCCCTGACTTATTACAATAAACATATGCTAATAATGAAACAAACAAACAAAAAGAAATAGGTCATCTAGTCAGAAAACCAACAAAAACATTGGAATTACATATATCAAAAAACAAACAGATGTAAAAGAGACATACAAAACATTAGCATGCAGAATACATATTCTCCTCATCAATGCATGGAACATTCTTCAGGATAGAGCATATGATAGTCCACATAAAGAATCAACAAATTTTAAAACTTTGAAATCATATCACCTTTCTTTTCTCACCACAATAGAATAAAACTAGAAATCTGTAACAAGTGAATCTTTGGAAACTCTACAAATAATAGAAATTAGTTATCATGTTTCTGAATAACTATTGGCATTGCATTAGTCAGCTTTCCATTGCAGCAACAAAATGCCTGAGATAATCAACTTAAAACAAGAACGAATTATTTTTTCTCACAATTTTAAAGATTTCAGTCCATGGTCACTTGAGCCCATTTTGCTTTTGATGCTATGGCAAGACAGTACATCATGGAAAAAACATGTGGGATGTTCTCACTCATATGTGGGAGCTGAATCAAAATTATAAGAAGGAAAAAAACCCTATACAAAAGTTGGATCATAATAAAAGGGAAAAAAGCTAAAAAAAAAGAAAAAGAAAAGAAAACCCCATGAATAGCAGAGAAGCAATGACAATAGTGTTTTGCCTGTTGCATGTAGAGTCGCCCTGAGTGGGACACCAACTCAACGGCCCCTAACAACAACAACAACAACAACAACAACCACCACCACCACAACAACATATGTTGTGGTTGTTTTTATGATGAAAATAAAGGAGAATATAGAAAGTGCAGTCATTATGAAGATGAATTGTAGATCCAGGCAGGCTGAGTTTGAATCCCAATTCTGCTGCTTACTAACTGTGTGGCTTTGGACAATTTACTTTAGTTCTCTGTGCTTTGGTTTCCTCATTTATAAAATGGGATTATGAATAGTACTTTCTTCATAAATTTGCTCAGGTTAAGTGAATCAATACACATAGTGTTTAAAACACTGTCTGGTGACTTGGGACATCCACTAAATGATAAATGATTCAAAATTCAAAAAATGTATTTGCAATCTAAAAAATCTGTCACTAAATTCATGGCTTCTTACATGGTCCTTGTGCTGCACTTCTTAGGCTGGCCTACTGAGAACACCCCACCTACTGTAGACTGAGGGCTGATTGCACACCTGGTCCAGGTGTCCCTGGGGGCTCTCAGTGTCGTCTAGTAACCTCTGGGTAGTCCTGTGCATGGATATAGGAAGACGTTTGAACTGTGCTTTCAATTTCTGACAGATGGCCTGCCTCCCTTCTGCCTGAAAAAACAGAGAGGAATGGAAGAGTACTGTCCTGATCCACATTTACTCTTATTCTTATTTTTTGTTGGTTTGGAAAAGTGCTAGTTACTCAGGACACATATGTATCACAGAAAAGCTTTCTAACTGAGAAAACTTGATATGAACTTTGTAGTTGATTTGTGCTTGATTTAATTTACATAACCATATTAATTTACTATTAAAACATAAAATCTTAATATAATGAAATGTGACTTCTCTTATTCACTCATAAAATTGTATTTTGGGTCTGGACCCATTTAACCTTCTTGAATCTTCTTTTAGGACTTTTGTCTTTTCCTATCCTGTGACATTTCTCTGATTGCCAAGTTTAGATCAAGCAGTTTTGTTTTCTGCTTTCATAGAAATGTATTTCATAGAAGTCAGAAATTTCTAATTAAACCTCATTTGCATGATCATAAAAAAAGAAAAGAAAAAACATGTGGAGGGATAATCTGTTCACCTCATATTAGTCTGGAAGCAGAGAAAGAAAGTAAAATCCAGGAGTCTGAATATCTCCTTCAAAAACATGCCTCCAATGACTTCCTCCAACTACGCCCCACCTCTTAAAGGTAACTCTACCTCCTTTTAGTGCCACAGGCTGATGACTAAGCCTTTAGCTTTTGTGCCTTTGGGGAATATTTAAGATCCAACCATAACAGGGTCAATGAAGGAATTAAAAATGAAATTATAACAATTCTTGAAATAAATGCAAATATGAACATATACCAAAACTTAGGTGATACAGGAACAGCAGTACTAAGAAAGAAGTTTATAGCAACAAATGCTTACCTCAAAAAATGTGGGAAGATTTTAAATAACCAACCTAGTGATGTACTTCAAAGAACTAGACAAGCAAGAAGAAACCAAACCAAAAATTAGTAGAAAGAAAAAAATCAGAGCAGAAATAAACACAACTGAGAACAAAAATACAAAAAAAATCAACAAACAAAAAGTTGGGTCTTTTTTGAAAAGGTAAAACAAATCAGCCAACCTTTAGCTAGACTTAGGAAAATGAGTAAAAACTTATATAAGTAAAATCAAAGAAGAAAAAAGAGAACATTGCAGCTGATACTACAAAAATTCAAAAGAACATTACAAACTATTATGAACAACTATATGCCAACAAATTGGAAAACATTGAAGAAATGGATACATTCTGAAACACATACAACTTATGAGTATTGAACCAGGAAGACACCGAAAATTTGAACAGAATTATAGCAAGTAATGTGATGAATAAGTAATTAAAAGTCTATTTAAAAAGCCAAGGATTGATGGATTCACTACTGAATTATATCAAATTTTTAGGAATAAATCGTGCCAGTTCTTCTCAAATTATTCCAAAAAACTGAAGGGGAATTCTTCTAAATTTGTTCTAGAAGGCCAGCATTACCCTGAAACAAAAACAGACAAGGACACAATGAAAAAGAAAACTTCTAGTCAATATCCCTGGAGAACATAGATGCAAACATCTTCAACAAAATGCTTGTTGTTTGTTGTTAGGTGCCCTCAAGTCAGGCCCGACTCATAGTGACCCTCATAGGGTTTTCAATGGCTGATTGTTTCAGGATTGCTTTGGGAGTGGATTGCCATGTCCTTCTCCCATTTTGCGGTACTGGGGATCAAACCTGTGTCCCCAGAGAGTGTGGTTACACACTGTCATCAAGTGGGATTTATTCCAGGAATGTAAGAATGCTTCAACATAAACAAAACAATAAATATGATAGATTATTTCAACAGAATAAAAAATAAAAACCAGATGATCATCTCAATAGATACAGAAAAGGTATTTGGTAAAATTCAATCTAACCTCAAGACGAAAACCCTCAACAGATTAGGTGTAAAAGGTATGAACCTCAACACAATAAATGTTATATATGACAAAATCACAGTTAGCCTCATAATGAATGGGGAAAGTTGATAGATTTTCTGCAAGATATGGATTAAGAAAAAGAAGGCCAAAAGTTACCCCAAAGCAGTTAGTACAAAGAAAGAAATAAAGGGCATCTGAACTGGAAAAGATGAAGTCAAATTATCTCTATTCACAGAAGACATGAACATATATATTAAAACCTAGACTCTACCGAAAAGTTCTTAAAACTGATAAACAAATTTAATAAACTAATAGGGTATAAAATCTACATGCAAAATTCCATATATATATGTATATATGTATATATATATATATGTATATATATATATCATCTGAAAAAGAAATTGAGAGAGCAATCCCACTTTCAATAGCTACAAAATAATAAAGCATGTAGAAATAAATTTAACCAAGTGAGTAAAAGTTTTCTACAATGAGAATTATGAAATACTGATGAAAAGAGTTGAGGATACAAATATGAAAAGATACACAATGTTTATGGATTAGAAGAATTAATATTGTTAAAATATCAATACTACCTAAAGCTATCTACAGATTCAATGAAATACTTATAAACATGTCAATGTTATTCTACACAAAAGAGAAGAGAAGAAGAGGAGGAGGAGGAACAACCAGGCATGGTGGTGGACATTTGTAATCCTAGTGCTAGGGAGGCTGACGCAGGAGGATCATGGATTCAAGACCCACCCGGGCTACTACTGATACTCTGCCTAAAAAAACCCTGAAAGCTCAGGACATAGCTCAGTGGTCTCAAAAAAATCCTAAAATTGATATGGTGCCATGAAAGACCTCAAACAGCCAAAGCAATTGTGGGGGTGGAGCAGGTACAAAAGCTGGAAGCATCACACTAACTGACTTCAAAATATACTACAAATCAGTAGTAATAAAAGCAGTATGGTATTGGCATAAAATAGACACATAAACCAATTGAACAGAACAGGGAGCCCAGAAATAAATCTGTGTATTTATTGCCAGTTGATTTTCAACAAAGCCACCAAGAACATACCTTAGAAAAAGGACAGTCTCTTCAATAAATGGTTCTAGGAATTGGATATCTGTATGCAGAAGATTAGACTAGTCTTCCATGTCTCATAATATACTAAAATGAACACAAAATGGATTAAAGAATTAAAATGTAATACCAGAAACTATGGAAATACAAAGAGAAAAATATAGGGGAAATTCTTCAGAGCATTGGTCTGGGGCAAGTCTTGTGAAGAAGACTTCAAAAGCCCAGGAAACAAAAGTAAAATTGAAAAATGGAATGGCATCATATTTAAAAGCTGCCGCAAAGCAAAGGAAACAATCCACAGTGAAGAAACAACATGAAACATGGGAAAAAATATTTTAAACCTCTCTATCCAAAAAGGGATTAATAGGTAGTGTATATAAGAAATTCAAATAACTCAATAGCAAAAAAGTACAAATAGCAAATGGTAAAGTGATCTGAATAGATATTTCTCAAAAGACATAGAAACAACCACTAGGTATATGAAAAAACTCTCAAAGTCATTTATCACCAAAGGAATGAAAATCAAAAGTACAATTTGGGGGTATCATTTCACTCCAGTTAGAATGACTATTCTCAAAAAGACAAAAAAAAAAAAAAAGCACTGGTGAGGATGTGGAGAAAGCCCTCATAACATTGTTGGTGGGAGTGGAAATTAGTATACCCATTATAGAAAATATTTGGGGGGTTCTTCAATAAACTAAAAAAAATACCATATGATCCAGTAATTTTACCACCAGGTAATCATACAAAGGAAATAGAATTAGTATGGTGAAATCACTACTCTTGTGTTTATTGGAAGACTATTTACAATGGCAAAGATGGAATCAACCTAAGTGTCCATCAATGAATGAATGGATTAGGAGAATGTCAGATATATATGTGGTTATGCACATAGACTTTTATTGGAATATTATTCAGCCATAAAAAGAAAAAAAATCCTGTTATTTGTGGCAACAGGGTGAAACTGGAGGATGTTATTTTAAATAGAATAATCCAGGCACAGAGATAAATACCACATGTTCTCACTTAAACATGAAAGCTAAAACATATATCTTATAGTCGAAAGTAAATAGTGATTAACAGAGGATGGAAAGAGTAGGAAAGATAGAAAGAGTTTGGTTAACAAATTCAAAATTATAATTAGATATGAAGAATAAGTTCTAGTATTCTATCTGATTTGATGACATCTAACAACAACAACAACAACAACATGGCATAGTAGGGTTGCAGTAGTTAATTACTGCATATTTTCAAAGTATCTAGAAGTGAGGATTTTGAATGTTGTCACCACAAAGTAATGGTGAATTATTTTATGTGATAGGTATGCTAATTAATCTGATTTTAACATTATACATTACATACAGGAATTGAAATATGAGTTAAAAATAAAAACTTTAAAAACCAATGAATCAATGAAAAAAGAATAAAACTCGTGTGTAAATACTCCATGAACTTCTAGGATGTATACATGTGTACTTATTAATGCTCTGATGATTATTCCATTTATAGAAATAACTAATCCTAAAATTGTATTTACCTCTTAACATTTCTGTTCCCAATGATAAGTAAGGTTTCTGTGTTTTATTCTGTTTTTCGTGCTAGGAATTGAACCCAGGGTCTTATACACACTATGATAATGCTTTACCATGCTTTTGCATGCTAAGACTGAAAATATCTGTTTTTTTTTTCTCATGCAAACTGTTGCTTTACAAGAGTGTAATATGGAAGAAATCCTATCAGTTGGCTGGTAAGTAGGGGAATTCAAGTGAGAACATAATTTTCACTGCTTTGCTACTTGCAAACTTTATTTCAAGTCATAGTTTGCATCTATTTTATATTTATCATTTATAATCTATGTATAATTTAACATAGTTACAAATACAAAAATTTATGAAATCAAATGTGAGGTACATTCATGTTAGAATTTTTTCCCTCAAAAGAACACAGCTTGCTATTGATTAATTCAATAACTGAAACAACTGTTGTAAGAGCTGAGCTACATTTCTACACTATCTCCTCCATATTGTGTCACTATTTCCACCTTTTAGGAATTAGGGGAAGATATTTGCTTTAACTTCATGTACTAGTCATTGTGTTGCAAGGTATTGAAATTTCTGGTCCCACTTTGATCCCAAGTCTTTGTGTAAATGCTGTCAGAAAAAAAATTCCACAGGAACTGAAACTTGAGCCAAATATTCCCTTAATCTCTACTCAAACAGTGCTTTCCATATTGGACTGTATTGTATTCAGAATTGAAGGCTGAAGGCCAAATCAATCATTTCTCTTGGAAGAAAATTGGCCACTGAGCATCAGTAGCAAAAAATTTTTCTGACCAGTAATTCATTCTCAGGAGCAGGTTTTCCTTTGTGACCAGATTTTAATTAATAAGTCTATTAAATTAACTAAAATTTGAAAAAATGGTATTGCTAAATATAATTTCACATTAAATTAAATTACCTACAAAGTAGTGACCTTTCTTTTTAAATAATGTAATTACACAAGTGTTCCCAGTTCATACCCTCACTGATTTGCCTAGATTGTTGTAATTTTACTAAATCCAATGTGTGTGCCAATAAACCTCCTCACGTTTTCTATTGTCCATTTTCAAATAAAATCCCCCTTAAATCTCAAATGTCACATAAAAGATTGGAAATAAAAAATTAAGACAGCTGTATAACATAATTATAGATGGCAGCATCTCAATAAAATATATGGAGTATAGGAAAGTCCCATTTACATGAGGTGCTAACTGTAATTTTATCCTATTTTAGTGGCATCTGATCTCATCAAATATAAGAAGCTAAGCAGGGTCAGGCCTGGTTAGTACTTGGATGGGAGACCGCCTGGGAACACCAAGTGCTGTAGGCTTGAGAGAAGGACATGGCAACCCAATTCCAAAAAACTGTCATGGAAAACCTATGAATAGCAGAGATACAGTAACAAAACTATCGCCTATTGTACCTGTGGTTGCTATGAGTAGGATACTGACTCAAGGGCACCCAACAACAACAATATCAATGAGTTTATCAAAGATCTTTCAAAACTTCTATGTCACTACTCCCTTATATGATTATGTAATCACATCTCTAACATACTGTGAACTTTCCCCATTTTGAAATACTCTTTCATATTCATGTATTATTAATCATCGTTCAGAACTCCACTTAAAAATATTTCTCTAATCTCTTCCATACTTCCTCAAACTACAAATAAATCTTCAGGATTTTCTTTATGCATCTATTAATAACCACCTTATAGATATTTTTTTAATATCTTTTCTGTCTTTGTTGTTGTTAGATACTATCAAGTAGGATCCCACTCACAGCGACCCTACCTACAACAGAAAGAAATACTCCTGGACACTGTGCCATGCCTGGCACTAGGTAAGTGCTTCAACCCTGTGAATTGTCTTTCCTATTTGGCTATAATTTTTTAAAGGCAGTGTTCTCATTTGAACACGCCTCCTCCAAAATTCATCTTGAAACCAAATCCTCATTGTGGTGATATTAAGAGGTGAGATTTTTGGGGAAGTGACTACATCATGCGGTACCCATAAATAAATCAGTGCCTTATAAAAAAGGCTGAAGGGAAGAACTTGAGGCCATTGTCATTCTTGCACCCTTTCTGCCAGTGAGGACCCCTAGATGGTGCCATTTATGAGATATAAAACTTCCCAGGACACCAAAGCTGCTGATTCCTTGATCTTGAATTTCCTAGCCTCCAGAACTGTGAGAAATAAATTTCTATTATGTATGAATTACCCATCTCAGATATTTTGTTATCACAAATATTCGCTCTTTCTACTTAACCAATTATTTTTATGATGGCAGAAGATATAATAAAATGGCTTTTCTTTGATGCTAGTCATATGAAGGGGTTGGGGTTTAGCTCAGTTGGTAGAGTCCCACACTGTAGTATCTGGGGACCTGGGTTCGATTCCCAGCACCACAAAAATAGGAGAAGGATGTGGCAATCCACTCTCAAAGCAATCACCAAACAATCAGCCATTGAAAACCCTATGAGGGTTTCTATGAGTTGGACCCTACTCTACAGCACACAACAACAACCACTATGCATGCCCCCTGTTTGGGGCTGAGATTTAGCTCAGTCAGTAGAACGTTGCTCTGCAGTCTCTGAGGTCCTGAGTTCAATTCCCAGCACTGCAAGAATGGGAGAAGGACATGGCAATTCACTCCTGAGGCAATCCTGACACAGTCAGCCATTGAAAACCCTTTGAGAGTCACTATGAATCTGACACGACTCGAGGGCACCTGACAACAAGTCATACAAGAACTAGCAAAGGAATGCCAGTACAGACTGAATTAGAGAGGTGTGCCTTGATTAATTATTTTCTTATATATTCCCTGTATACCACATACCCATAACTAAGTGGAAATTCAAAAACTATATTCCAAAGATATACAAAAACTATTTTTGGATTATCAAAGCCATGATTTTTCTTTCTTTAGCAAGAGTAATCAAAAAATGGCTACCCAACAGATGCCCACATCTCTAAATACAATCCAGAAAAGGCTGTAATATTCATGTTGAATCAAATTAACCTAAGAAATAGTTTTAATAACTTTATAAGCAAATAACCTCTCCATATTCAAACTGAGCATGTCACAAAAATTAATCAAAAAGAATGATTGATAGGGCAATGTAATTTTCATGCTGTTAATTGAAAACACCACCAATAAGCAAATTTATTTTTGAAGCTATAAAACTAAAAGGTTTTCAGTAAATGTCATGTAAATTTTGTTTTAAATCTTATTTTTAAAATTATGCAGAATTGTTCAGTAAGTTAGTTTAACAAATAATGACATAAAATAAACAGCCAAATAATTTGGATAAAACTATGATTTCTTAAAGTATAATTATATTTGAAATTGTCAAATACAGCCACTCTGGACTGATTCAGTCTGAGTGTTGAAGTAGGCTTCATCAATGTAGATATTTCAGAGCTCGAACCATAAACTTTAAACAAAGTTTACATCATAGCAGGGAACTTAAGCTGATAATGACAAAAAAAATATTCATGCTTTGATTGAATTAAACTATGGGCATTAGAAGGAACACTAAATGAATCTAAATTAGTATTATTCTCTTTAAAATTCTTGTGTTGGAAGATGATGCATTAATAAAACTTTGTTTCCAGGCCTGGTGTGGTGGTTCACGCCTGTAATCTCTGCGATTTGAGAGGCAAAGGCAAGATCGCAGGTTCAAGGCCAGAGGCAGCTTGTGTAACTTAGCGAAACCCTGTCTCAAGATAAAAAATTTAAAAATGGGTAGGGTTGCAGCCAGTGGTAGAACACTTACAAAGTATGTTTGAGGCTGTGGGTTCAACCCCCAAGTATGGCAAATAAAAATAAATCCAAAACAAAACAAAAACAACCATCTGTATTTCCACTGCTTGAAGTATTTTCAGAAATGCTCTTTGGAACTGCTTCCAGATATGGTGACACATATTTTTACAACTAGCATTGTGAAAACTGACACTGTGAACATTTGGCTACAAGTTTACCTAGTTTTAGGTGTTCCATTAATGGAGTATATGACAAGATCTGATGGAGGCAGTGAATAACTAACAGTCATATAAACAAAACTGCACAATTTTCCACTTACGAAGAGTGGAAAAATTGGCATGGTGGAGCATCATCACAGCAAACTAATTTACAAATTTGTTACCAGCTAGTGTCCTTTGTACACAACCTAGCCAAACTCTAGCCAGCAAGACCAAATCCTTAGTGTTGGTTGACTTTTTGCTGCAGATGTAGAGAACATAGTCTCTTTGTAGGTGCTTGCCTGATTAGATAGCATGGTAGCTGATCACTTATCACTTCTATTTCCTCATCTGTGACCCAAAAATGAATTTATAGATTTTCTTGGAAATGGAGAAAAGGCCCCAAATTAGACCTTAATTATTTTGTACAGTATTCAAGTAAAGATTAGACAATCACTTAATAGGATATTGTAGAGAGTATTTCTGCCAAGAGTAGAGAATTACATCATGTGAACTTTAAGATTCCTTCTCATTCTGAGATTCAGTGATCATCTGTTTAATTTATTGTTTAATTTCTCACTGCATTTTTTCTTCCTCATCTTTAATTTGCCTTCAGCTTTCATCCTAACAGACAAGCTCTTTAAAACCCAAACACATAGCCTCTATAGCTGATCCAAGAGAGATGTTAGAGCAGACACTTCTGCTGTTGTCCTAATAGCAATGCTTTCTGTCCTCAGCATGGAAGGACTAATGAGAAGCGTTGACACAAGCATGAGAGAGGACAAACTGGATTGCCTCCCAATCTCCCTAGCACTGGATCTTGTAAAATAATTACAGTATTGTAATTGAAATCTTAAAACATTAAAAGTATCTATATTCATATATAAGTAGAAACATTTTCAAAGCCAAGGAAAAACACTATTTTGAATCAACTCTTGATTATCCTAAATGCGGCATGAATAATGTCTGCAGGTGATCATTCAATAGTGATTTGTTCTTGGTCTTGGAAGCTATATTACTCATATTTAAATACATACGCCTCCAATATGCTGGGAATTTACTTCAAATCAAACAATGAAGCAAAACTAGAAAGGTCTGTCTATTGAACTTCTTCCTGACCTCTGGCTCAACTTTTCAAAGCCCCCCATTCCACTCTGCCAATGAATTACCTCACCTCTCAAATTGATGGAAAGCAGCAACTAAAAGCAGAGGTGGCCTCTCTCCCTAAACATTCTGGTTTACATCTTCTCTTGCAGGTTCATACCCTCCCTTGAGCAAACATATAGTAGAATTTCAAAAGTTTTTTTCTGCTAGTCTCTGCTGGGATTTGAAAATTCAAAACCATATGTAAAGCCAGTACTTAAGCAAAATAGGTAATAATGTAAATAAAACTAAAGTGCAAGATTTTAAGCAAATGGATATGTTCAGTCATCTTTAATGAAGTAGCTACACTGAAAGAAAATTCCTATCTCCAACCACCACACCACTACCACCATCAACGATAACAATGTGAATACCCAGGAAATAATAATTTCCTGTATCCTTTTAATTTCTATCTTTGTCACATTGCTTCTAATGGGGCAAAGTGGCTTTCATTTTAGGCTTAACAAAAGCTGTTTCACTATCTTATTTCTCAAATGAGAACAATATTTAAACTTCTCAATTTTTCTGCTTTATATTAAGTCCTGCTACTCCTCAGGGTCCAATAATTTTCTTTCCATCTTAAATTTATATTGAGAACAACTAATTAGCCTTCACTTTTGATAGAACAAAACACTTAGGGAAAATTTTTACCCTGTACCTTTCTATTTGTATGTTAAATAATCTCATTTTGCAGTATTTTAAAAAGATCGATGACTATGACAAAATTAAGATTTTATCACTCGAATTTGAGACATAAAAGTCACATTTGGTATGCAGTATGTTTCTTGCTAGAAGTCATTATGTTTTGCTAAATGAGAGTGTTGGGATAACTAGGCATTATGGATTCTAATTGCATATGAAAATCATCTTGGCAATTTTTAAAAGTATGTATTCAGTGTCTGCCAAGTGCCAGTTTCAGATTTTATTGGTTTGTAGTGAGAATGGACATCATTTATTTCAAAAGTTCCCCAGAGTGATTATAATGTGCACTCAAAGTAGACAATCTCTGGAGAAATTATCTGTGAGTTGATAAATTTATGTTCTAGATTTCTATGATTTTCTATGTTCTTATTCTTTACTATGAAATTCTAATTTAAGGCAATCTTCTGAATAATTCAGTCAAATAGTACCTGCCATAAAACAAAAAAATTCTTTTTGAATAATTTATTCAGATTGGTTTATCCCTCCATTTTCATTTAGTAACACTAACAGCTCTTATTTGGCTGATAATACTAAAAGTTATCATATTCCATGTAGAACAGAATGAACATAGGATTTGAATACTAAAGTTTTGCTGGGTGTGATGGCTCATACCTATAATTTCAGCACTCAGGAGGCTGAGGCAGGAGGATCAATGTGAGTTTGAGGCCAGTCTGGTCTATGTAGTGAGTTCCAGGCTAGAATGGGATACACAGACTCTCTCCCCCAAACAAACAAACAAAAAACAAAAGAGCAAAACAAAACAAAAAACCATAAAAAATGCCCCCATCACCACCAACAAAAAAGAATAAAGAAAAAAACCAGAAAGAGAAAGAAATGGGAAGCTCTCTGTTTGACTCCTGCCTCTTTCATTTTCAGTCAAGTTCCTTGGACTTCAATTACAACATGGAGTTGATAGTCCTATTTATCTCAGTAGGGTATAAGGACTATGTGAAAATAGTGCAGTTAGAAAGAGATAAAATTATATTCTCAGGTACTACCTGGATGCTGTGTTAGAGGCTCCTGGGACACTGTGGCCCTTGGTTAGGTCACCAGAGACTGTACTTGTTAGTATTTGGTATCTTGATGTAATCAGTCTTTTGAGAAAAAGAAAAAGAATATCTAATAAGTACAACCTTCATTAATCACCAACTTCATTACAAAAATAAGTTTCTTGTCAATAAAATGGAAAAAATTCCATATGTGTTATCAGTTCCATAAACTCATTTGTTCATTTATTCATAGAACACTCAATATTCTACCATTTGAAGTACCTGCTGTCATAAATTTATTGATGGTGAGAATGTAAACAAAAAGATGAACAAAATATTTTTAGAGATATTGGGGTACTGCTTTCTGAAAGTCACCGTATGGTTGGTTTCTTATAGACTATGGTACAGAGTTTGAATTGCATTCTAAGTAGATTGAGAAACTATTGAAGAATTTTAAGCAGAAAAGAAATATTGTTGTTGTTATGAGCCATTGAGTCCATGTCCAACTCATAGCGACCTTATGTACAACAGACAAAACACTATTGTCAGTGCTTCTCTGCTATTCACAGGGTTTTCAATGGCTGGTTGTTTTTGGGAGTGGGTTGCTGGGTCCTTCTCCGAAACCTACATCCCCTACTGTTCCCAGGTGGTCTCCAATCCAAGTACTAACCAGGCCTGACCCTGCTTAGCTTCCGAAATCTTACGGGATCAGAAGCCACAGTGGTATTGCAGTAGGTTATGATTAACGTTTTTATAAACGTTATAGCCTCCATGGCTACCACACTAAAGAACTTTCTGTTAGGAGATAAGGGCCATAGAAGATAGGCCTTACTGGGCAGGATATGGCTAAAATGAAGTTCATATGATGAATATGGTTGCTACTTGTAGACTATAAAGAATGAAAATAATATTTTTTCAAAACATACACAGTTGGTTATGGTGAAGTTTTTTTCCCCATAGTTATCAGGCCAATGGAAAATATGTTTAAACCAAATCACTCAGATAACTGTGTGGCCTACCAAATAATGGTACAGATAAACTTCCTTTTTCACTCAAAGTTCTCTGATATGTGGAATTTGAACTACCAAGGCTAATTTTCAGCAGATACATATGTACACGTTATTAAAATGTTGACAACGTTCTGAATTGATTGGTAAATACCCACTGTGCTGATATTCCTAAATGACTCCCACCCATGGTGCCATCTGGCCACTCTAGCCTCAGTCCAAGAATCTCCAGAACTCCTCATAAGTCATCAAATAAAGTTATAGTGCAGAGGCATAAGGCCTCTGGGACACTGTGCCAAGACTATGGCCCATGCTTATTATGATCAGCTAATGTGTGCATCATGCATGCCAGTCTTAAAATATCTTGAATACTACTATGTGTGATGCTATTATGATCCTCCAAAACTGAAGCATAATTGATTTGTTTATCCTCCTTCAATATACATTTCTTCCTTCATCAGTGATGCTCCTCTTATTTCCTTCAATAAACAAACAAAATTCCTTTTCCTTCCACTCTCTGGGCCTCTACACCTGCTCTTCCTGAAACTCTGTTTCTTCTCTTCACAAATTTGGCTCAATTCCTACAGGTCAGCTTCTCAGTTAGAGCTTCCTATGTCATTCTAGCCAAGCTAAAGCTCATCATTTTGCATGATTTCTGTCTCCGTTTTGTTTCTTTAACTAGACTAATATCATTGAAATTATTTTACAAACTGATTTATTTGCTTGTTTTGGGTTTTTCCATCAGAATGTAAGATCCATGAAAGCAGGTATAGTAACTGTCTTTTTCAACATTTTATCCCTAATGTCCACTATGTTGTTGTTGTTAGTTGCTGTCGAGTTGGTATCCGACTCATAGCAACCCTCTGTACAACAGGGGAAACACTATTGTCAGTGCTTCTCTGCTGTTCATAGGGTTTTCAATGGCAGATTGATTTTTGGGAGGGGGTTGCCAGGTCCTTCTCCCATATGTCCACTATATGTAGTAGTAAAGAAGTAAATAAATTGTACTTGGAATATAGAAAACAGTAAATGAATCTGTTCAGGTGACCATAATAGGAATATTATAAACTGGATGGCTTAAACAACAAACATTTATTTTTCACAATTCTGGAGGATGTAAAATCCAAGATCAAGGTGCCTGTATGGTTGGGTTCCAGAAAGGTGCATCATTCAGTCTAGAACAGAAACTTTTGGTGTCTAAGTCCTTTGAAGACTTCATCTTTCCAGTTTGGTAAATAATTTCTTCTCCAAAACTCTCTAAATATCACCTTCTAGATTATGTTTCCTTCTGGAGAGAATATGTTCAAATGCTTAGTACTGTACTGATCATTATAATTTGTTAATAGCTCTGATGAGGTGGAAAAAATTCTGAACAGCTTGAAGAAAAGAATTGTGAACCAGGTTATACTAAATCTACTAGGAATCGATTATGTGATTAAATGCATTCTCATCCAATTCTCTCACCTTACAAATGAAGAAACTGAGGCACAGAAGTAGAGAAATATTAACTGAAGTTTACTCACATACTTTTATTTGGTGCCTGCTACATGCTAGCTCTGTAATAAATGTCACCAATATAAACATAAATAACATACAGTTCTTATTTTCATGAACTCACAGTTTAATCCATTCCCCATATTATTATCACTATACCATTGTTTTTGAAACCTGAATATCTAATGTCCCCCTAGGAAGATGTACAAATGGGATCTCCGATACAGTACAATGAAAAATATAAAATAGTATATATGTGGGTGGTATTCTTCTAATGGAACTCACTTGCCTACAAATCATGTGGCAAGTGTAATAGTATAGTGTTACACTGATTGGGTAGATTTCTTTCTTAGATACCCTTCCTATGGCCCAGTGACATTCATGTTTTAAATTTTTCCTTTGTATTTTGGAGAGAGATTTTTGACCATTTTTTCCCTGATTGCTAAAGGTGAAAGAAACTAATCTGAAGAATATCCTTGATAACTGATCTTACACATCCTCAGTGAATATGAGCTATTCTGGACCACAAGCTCTTATGGAAAAATCATATACTGTTCCAAAGACAAACTCCAGCTTTCTGAATCTGGTTTTCACCATTTAGAAAAAAAAGTAAGCGAACTATAATTTAGACTGACTGGAATTGAGCCAGGTCAATCTTTAATCCCTGGAAACACAGATTCTAATTTTATTATGTATTAATAATACATAACTTTAAATGATTATAGAAATTGTGAATGAAGAAAGGTAGCAGCTAAAACTAAGAGAAAAAAGGCAAATCTGAGGGTTTTCTCTCAATATCATGTTTTGGGGGTACAGACTATAAAACCATACTCATTTTATGAGAAAATGTGTATATAGCTTTTTGAAACAACCAAATTTCCATAGTAGAATATATAACAGTTGCCATGTACACACCCTGATCACTACCATACTACAAACATTGCCTTAAATATTAACGTAACTCTGGAATGAAATAATTTTTTTGCAGTACTGTGTGATTAACTCAAGTCCTCACGCATGCTTTGCAAGTGATCTACCACTGAGCTGTAGCTCCAGACCATTTCTTTTTACTTTTGATTTTGAGGTAGGGTCTTACAAAGTTATGCAGGCTGCTTTTGGTCTTGGACTTGCTATCCTCCTCCCTCAATCTTCCAAGTTGCTGGGGTTATAGGCATGTGCCACTGTGCCTGGCTTGGAATGAAATAATTTATATTATCTGAATCAAAACATCTATAGCTGTAAAGAATTGACCTATCCTGCCATGTCTTTGTGTGATAACTCCAAAATGTAATGAACTGGCACTCTCTTTACAAAAACCTTTAGCAATCATTTCCTACCAAACTAAAACAAAAATATCAAGAGGTAGAAGAAATTGTAAAAGATTTGAGAAACTAAAATTTTAAGATTCTAGGGATGGGGATGTAGCTCAGTTGTAGAACACTTGCCTAGTATGTGCAATGCCTTGGGTTTAATCCCTAGTACTATGTAAAAAAAAAGGATTGGGACTAGATATTATTATATCTTTTTTTCATTGAGCAAAAATGACTGAATGGAAAGATATTTGAATATTTAGTGATGTCAAATCATGGTATCTAAATATGTTCTTAAAGACATTTTACTTTGTAAGGTAAAATCCCAAATCTGGCTCAATTTTGTAATTGCTTAAGTCAAAAATTTGAAGAGTTTCATCTAAATTCTGGATGATTTTAGGTCTAGATTTTTTTCATTATAGCATTGAGTGACAAAAATATTTACGTCACACATTTGAGTAAATATTCTTTGCATCTTGTTTGTGTTGTGTGATTGTGTGCATGCGCATATGTATGTTAAACGAGGTTAGATTTCATTCTTTTTTCTTTTACTTTTGCTCAAGAAAAGTTTCCTCTTAATTGAAGAAAACTACCTCCTATCAGGAAGTTCTAGAAAGAAAAAAATGCTCATGGAATTCTGAGCTATCATTTTTCCCCCATAATAAAGATACAAGAAGAAGAAGGAGGAGGAGGGGGGGGGAGGAGAACAAATGACAAAGAAGAAGAAGAGGAGTAAATGAAAAGAATTAGAGACACAGAGACAGAAAGTAGGACACAAGAGATGGAGAGAGAGGTAGTCCTATTGTCATGGGTATCCAGTGAATCTCTGGAGGCCTTAAGTACCAAAGCCATGGAGGGGAGACAGTACAAGGGCAAGAGTCAAGCTCTGAAACATTATTACATTATTTTAAATTCTGATCGAAGTGTTACCTGAATCAGAAGAAATGGAACTAGTCTTAAGGTAAGGCAAATCATGGCTTTTCCTCATTGAACAAGTACCATTGAAGACAAACCATATATTTATACAACAAAATCACAAGATCCTGAAGTGCTAAAGACTGCATCCTCTTTACTATACTTCAATCTCTGTAGTTTGTGCCCATGAATGGATTGTCCTTAGAGCAGAGACTGTATCTAGAATACAAGTAATGGTATTGGCTTTTTAGTACCATAACCTCCTATAAGTGAAAAATATTTTCGGGAGAATCTTTTTTCATTTGTTTAATTCAATTTGTGTGAGAGATAACCCATGTTACTATTTGTAATCCATATAGACATTTACTATAAAACACCTGTAAAAATAGCTTAAACAGAAAATAGTATATTGTATATAGTTTTGTAAAAAGAGACATAGCATATGAATTCTAGAATCAATTATAGAAAAATTTTATACCTCCCAAAGTTGAAGTATTCAACATTTCTCTTAAACACTTATTATCTGTACAGGTGGAAATTATATACTTCAAATAAAACAAAAGCATACACGAAGATCCATTAATCCCTAGATCTGCCTTTTCTTCCTACCCTAGTAAGATGTCATATCAGTCAATGTCTATGAATTTTATTTCCAAGATATAAATATAAACGCAATTTTCAATATCTGTTCTCTACCTTCACCCCAACCTCCACCAATAAAATTATTAAATGTGATACCCATATGCAAAAAAGGAGAGTTTAAAAGATCTGAACCTATATTTCTGTTTATGTCCACATTCTTCTTATTATTCCTTGAGTCATATTTTCACACATAGTAAGGAATAGCTTGGATTCTAGAAGTGGATGAATATGATTAGGAGGGAATAGATTTAGAACTAGATCAAAATGTCTTCAGGTTGTGTCAGGCATTTTCAACCTATGCCTATGCCAGTATTCCAGCTACTTCTCTGTATAGGTGCAAAAGAATTTCAACCATATCTAACACTTTTGGTTACTTTTGTAACCAACCTATTATTACTAACAGGTAGAATCCGTAACTAGATGACACTTTAACCCTGTATTTAGTGTTTCTAGCGTAAATCCTGAATCACTATAACTTTTCCAAAATGGTAATCTTTCTTTACAGAATCTTCCTTATCCAAGACAGTATTATAGTTTTCCAATCTTACCTCTGCTTCTGTCTTATTTTCCTGAGCATACTAGTTGGGCTTTGGTTACAAGGAAAAGAAATGAAATCTGGGTAACTTAGGTAAAGTGGAATTGATTGGAAAATATTGTTTCTTCATAGAAATCATTGGAAGACTGGAGAATTAGGTTTAGAAATGGGCAAGAACCAAAGGCAGCTCTTGGAGCTCTAGAAAGATGCAACTATATAAATAGAAAAGCCTTTGTAGGAAAAGAGTATTACTGGACCCTATCCTAGAAAAGCATATAATGAAACTTGTTTCAGTTCCTTTGTCAACTCCTCCAATTTCAAATTCCAGAAAAGTAGTAGTCAGTTGGTTGCCATTATATCACTTAATTGTCCTTTGGTTAGGGGAGGAAGCAGAGCATGATTAGAGACCCATCAGACTTTATGCAATGGGGAAAAAGATGGAATTCCTCATAATGAAATTAAAGTGCTGTTTTGGAGGGAGAAATTAATACTATCAACCCAAACCAACAAATATCCATTACGGTGAATATTTTACTCTTGACAACTGCTTTCTTTCCAAATACAAGATCTTTTCTTTATACTTTCAGTTTTTTAGTAGATATCTACCCCAATTTTCATGGAAGGCCAAAATCCTAAAAAGACCAAAAACCGTATGCTCAAACACGAGCCGTAGCACTGTGGCATCTGATCCTGTCAGATCTTGGAAGCTAAACAGGGCCGGGCCTGGTTAGTACTAGGATGGGAGACCTCCTGGGAACACCAGGTGCTGTAGGCTTGGGAGAAGGACCTGGCAACCCACTCCCAAAAGTCAATCTGCCATTGAAAACCCTATGAATAGCAGAGAAGCACTCACAAGTGTTCCGCCTATTGTACATAGGGTCGCTATGAGTCAGATACTGACTTGATGGCACCTAACAACAACAACAAAATTGCTGCTACTAAGCATCACACATCGGATCACATTCCAATCAAGCTCATTTGCTATGCAGTCTTTGAAAGTGTGATTTCAAATTCAAGCTACTCATATAGGGCCCAGTTTTAGGACAAGAGCCTAGTCCTGATCATGCTTAGTTTACCCATTTCTTATACAGAAACCAGCCATTGAATTCCCAGTATACCTCACAGGTAAAAACTTATAGGCATGGCAGCAGTAGGATACAAACGGAGCCCTTTGAGCTCTGAGAAGTCCAATTTGGAAGTAGTATCCAAGGAATATGACAACAGAGAACAGGGAACAGTTCTCTGGAGAGTTAAAATTGTATGTTACAATGTTTCTTAAAGTGTGGTCTGCTGACCTCTTGCATCAAAATCACCAGAAGAGCTTGATAAAAATGAAAAGCCAGCTGGGAATGATGGTGCACATCTGCAATTCTACCACTCAGATGGCAGAGGCAGGAGGTTCATGAATTCCAGGCCTGCCTGGGCTACATAGTGAGGTCTTGTCTCAAAACAAAAAAAAAAACAAAACAGAAGGTGGAAAGCTGTGTGCTTTACCTCAAATATAATGAATAAAAAAATCTCAGATTACACAACCTATAAATCTGATATTCTAATATGCACCACAAGTAATTTCTATGCACGTTAAAGTGTTACAATAATGATGTGTCAATCAGATATTTTATCATTGAGACAAAATACCTGACATAAACCTCAGGATGGGAAGATGTATTTTGATTCACCATTTCAGAAATTTTAATCTGTCATAGTGAGGAGGTTGTGGTAGAGCACAGCCACTCACATTATGGTGGTGAGGAAGGAGACAGAGAATGCCTAAGCTCACTGGCTTTCCCATTTTTTTGCTTTTATTCCATCAGGCCTCATCATAAAGGATGATGCTACCCACATTTAGGTCAGATATTTCTCTTTTAGTTAATCCTTCCTATAAAAGCCCTCACAGACACACCCAGAGGTGTACTTTACTAATCTACCATGCACTTCTCAATCCAATCAAGTTGACAGGATTAACTATCACAAATGGTCATAAGTTATCTGCTATATGGTAATGGGAATTCCCAAAAGTCCAACCTAGCAGAGAGAAAAGGGATTCATGCAGGCCAATTCTCAGATGCCTAGATGGTCATCATCAAGTACCATTGATGTAGCCATCAGGCTGCCTTTGGGAGGTGAAAACCCCAAGAAAGAATGGAAAGTAAACAGAACCAAAAGAAAAATTCAGTTCTAGCAAGATTATGATACAAGACAGGATAAAAAGGTAGGAACTCAGGCACAGAAAGCAAGTAGGAAACTGATTACCAGAATAGGCAAGTAGGATAGAGACAGATTGTCAGGATGTCAGGAACAAATCATAACACTATCCAAAAAGCATAATCTCAGGACCAAACAAATAGCATGAGTAACTTGACACTGAGTCACAGAGTGTTAAGATGAAGATTCTTAGAACCTTATGTTTTAAGTTTAGTTGTTCTTGTGTAAATCTGCAGGTAGGAAGACGATATCCCAACTGTGGCAATAGGAGTTATAAGGATGTACGAAATCAAGCAGGACTTAATACCTGAGACTAATACCTGAGAATAAGAAAGTGCTAGATACAGTACATTTCTATCCTGGAATAATTAGTTATGATGACTTTGCTAGCAAGTCAATCCTTTATTTCCACATTGAGGAATAATGAATAGGTTTTGTTGCATAAAGTACTCTTTCTGGTGCAAGGTAAAGAGAATATCCATTAACCCCCAGAACAGAGAGGGCATAGACCGAGCAAAGGAAGGATTACATTAAGTTAAATATGGTGAAACATGAATTTATCAGGGTTGCTAACAGGAGCATGGGTGACTCAAGGACAGCATTTAGGAACAGCTACACTGCTGGTGGTAGGGCTGGAGTTTTGCTCAGTTGGTAGAGTGCTTGCTCTGTCCACTCTGAAGCCCTGGGTTTGATCCCCAGTACGACAAATATGGGAAAAGGACCTGGAAGTCCACTCCCAAAATATCCCAAAGCAATCCTCCATTGAAAACCCTATGAATAGCAGAGAAGCACTGACATAGTGCTGGGCATGGCACAGTGTTGGAGAGTGTTTCATTCTGTTGTGGATAGAGTTGCTATGAGTCAAACCTGACTCCACGGCACCTAACAACAACAGCAACAACAACAACAACAATAACAACAACAACGGGAGAATTCCTCCAAAGAGTCCTATGAGTGATTCCCAGGCAGCTATAGTACCAGAGTCCCCCTGAGGAGTCTCTCTTCACATTGGGATTACTTATAAGAACAAACTTCCCTCTTCCTCTCCCTTTCAGTATTGGAGTGACTTACAAGAGCAAGTGCGATTCCCTGTAGCCTCAAGGCAGCTGCACCACTGTAGATTCCCTTGGGTGACTTCCAGGCAGCTGTACCACCAAGTCTTACTCCTAGCCAACTGTTCAACTCTTATATAGTGGTGGGAGGCATCTGGAGGAGAGTAGTTCTTATGAGGGCCTCATGACCATCCCTCCTCTCTCCATGAGAAAATACACAATCTCCTAGGGCCTCACACGAATCTTGTGGCATTATAAGCACAACACTCAGCTATGTCGTTGAATTCATTGCCGTGACTATGGGCCAAAATCTTCTGGAGGTCTGAGGTTCAGCCTGGAGGACATAGCCACACTACAGGTTTGCTCACTATAAATGATATACATGAAAAATGGAAAAAGGAAGAAAGAGATGAAATTAAAGTGTCACACACAGAAAGAAGAGAAAGGAGCATGAGAGAAGACAATAGAAAAGAATGAAATAAGATAAAGGAGGAGACATTAGAGGAAAGGGAAGGGGACAGATCTGTGTATAGGAGAACTCCACAAGCCTCTTGCAAGGAGCATTGCAACAAGTTCAGTAGAACTTTAAGGGGACAGAAAGCAATTCAATTGAAGTAATCAACACAGTCATCCTGAGACAAATTAGCATAAAACAATGGAGTAAAATTTTATAGCAGGAAAGAAACTAAGAAATAGTGAATTACATGAATACTTTGTGTTGATTGTCAGAAGCGAATCTATTCTCTTATGATTTGCTTATGTTGTTGCTGTTAGGTGTCATCGAGTCGGGTCCAATACATAGTGACCTTATATACAGCAGAATGAAACACTTCACAACACTGTGCCATGCCCGGCACTATGTCAATGATTCTTTGATATTCATAGGGTTTTTGATGACTGATTGTTTGGGGATTGTTTTGAGAGTGCGTTCCAGGTCCTTCTCCATTTTTGCAGTGCTGGGGATCAAACCCAGGGCTTTTCAGTGCACAGAGCAATACTCTACCAACTGACCTAAACTGCAGCCCCATGATTTGCTTATAGATATAGTGAAATAAATATATGTAATTCATTGTTAATGATTAATTTCATGCTTAGTAAAGGCTAGTTATAAATATATTCATTTAGCATATGAATAGTTATCTTTAAGAATTCCTCCTTCCACATTACTATATTAATTAAATATCCTATATTAAAGTACCAGTTTCATAAATCTGACACTTCTTGGTTGCATTTGAAAACCAGTCCCTTGAGCCCG